>JAZHYW010061100.1:0-37959 GCA_037355805.1 Ixodes ricinus
TCGTCTGCTTCTTGCGCAGGAGCTGCGGTGACGTCAGAACGATCGCCGAGCTCTGATTGGCTTTGGATTGAAAGCGATAGTGGGCAGAACCTTAATGCTGGGTGCCCTGAGGTCTACCCCACTATTCTTTGTTTTTCAATCAGCCAATAAAGAATTTGGCGTTCTGACATCATCGCAAACCCCTGCGCAAGGCAGCAGACGACTGCTTGCAGCTCCGCGCGATTTCACTTGTCGTCCGACCGCGCAGCCGACGATCCGCATGAAGCCAATCAATTGCATCGGGCCCAAAAGTGCACGGGTCTGATCGTCCTTGTGCGTTTATCACCGACTAAACCGATCACGCAAAGTAAACGTGCCCGTGATCCGGCGCTTTTTGGTTGAGAGCGCGGTCGGTTTCGCCGGTTGTAGCAAACACTGAGGCATCTACAACTAGCGCCATGATGATGATGCACTTTTGGCGCTGGTTGATTGGCTCCATTGGATCGGACTATGGCAGCGCCTGGAAGCTTGTCTGCTTCTTGCGCAGGAGTGGCGCTGATGTCCAGAAAGACGCTGAGCTGTGGATTGGCACCGATTGAAGCGATAGTGGGTGGAACTCGACGCCGCTTGCTTTGAGGTCTGCCCACTATTCTTTAATCGGAGCCAATCAGAGCTCGGCACGTTTTGACGTCACGGCAACCCCTGCAAAGGGGAAGCAGACGAGACGTACGCTCCGCATATCGTCATATTTTTGGCGGAAGTGCGTGGGGATGAGACGGAGACTACGCGCGCTCGGTGCAAGAGGTACACCCGGGGACAGCGTTCGGTGCTTCGGGGCCTCGACGCCCTGCGTTTACCTATAGACCATTCCATTTAGCGCTCTCTGGGCGGCACCATTTTGTTCGACAGCAGCGCCCTCTCCATACATCCGGGAAATTCAGCGGGTTCGGCGGGGTAAAACGAGAGAGAGGGCACGCGCCCGACTCCGCTAGCAGACGACAAACCGGGAGGTTGCCATTCTCCATCTTTGGGCTGTAGCGGCGGGCTGTACGGAACATCGAACTCTCGCTCGTGGCTGCCGTTGTGAAGTGGTTCGCGTTCTTAGAATAGTTGTGGCTACTCCAAAATCAGCCTATAGCTCTCTGTTGTTCTATTTCGGTAAATGATCAACTAGCATATCTTTTTTCCGTTACTTAAATAGCAGTTGAGTCAGCCGGCAGTACTACCCTCAACTACTGCGTGTATTGCGGCAGGAGAGCACGTTTTTATTTATTATTTCAGACTTCCACTCATGGTCGCTAAAGGCCTACACCAGTACGAACTTTGTATAGTAAAAAAGGTACAGCAACCGGATTTACTTTTCGCCGGAGAGACCGGCCAATCTGACACAGTTTTCCCTATTTTTTTTTATTTGCACGCAGGTAACAGCGCAATTGGACCCTGTTAGTCTTTTTTATCTAGCATAGTATTACACGATAACTGGCATACCAAAATCTGCGCATCTGCGCTTGAAATTTCCAAAATGACGCGATTTTAAACAGAGTTTGCACGCCAGCCGGATGCTAGGTACTGCCCACTCGGCGGAGCAGACGACATGCGGGGTGAGAGGGGGAGGGCATTTTTTTCTCTCTATTACCCTCTCTGCTATGACCCTAATGGAACGTTCTATACTTACCATTCCAGGTAAGCCTAAATGGCATCACAAAAAGGAAGGTCGACATTAATGGATTCGTTGTTGATTGGTGAGGATCGGCATATTGAGACTATGATTTTCTTCGCCTTGTTCGTAGTTATCTACCGACAATTCAGAAAGCGTTTTTTGTATACGTTTGCAGCGAGAGAGGAATAGTGTTGTGGCAAACAATAAAGCTCGAAAAAAAAAAAACGTTTGGCTGTCGAGGTTTTAAAATGTATGCTGGTGCTGAAGCATGGTGGGTATTCGGAGAGAGAGAGAATTGTATTTTCGCACGGCAAAAATAAGCCATACGCACTGCCGAGCACCCAATCTCCGCGCCGTATGAGGCGCTGTCGGTCCGGGCCGAGATGTCGAAGTTTCAGAACTAACGTCCTTATCTTAGCGAATTTTAAAAATGTTAAGGTCGCGTTCTCGGTCGCGTCCGCCTTTCGTCTCTGGTGAAGGTAACCTGCGCGGTTTCGTTGCCTCTGCCATTTTTTCGTTGGAAATTTTCTAAAATCTTTTACAGCGCTTGAATCAGACAGCGGCGATTCCACCAGCAGGGTGACGTCTGATCCCAACTGCCGTGGCACCGCGTTTGAGCGGAGAGAGTGAGGGTCCGGTCGATGTGTATAGTTGTACTTTCGCGGAGAACAAGACTCGCTTGTTTTTTTCTCCCAAACACCAGGTATAATTAAAATGGCGAGACACCTGTCTTGCGCAACCTCGGCAAAGTGTTCGACAAAAGTAATATGGCATAAAGTCCGGTTTTCTGCGTCTGCAAACGAGATAGAGTCAAACTTGTCAAGCTCGTCTGCATGTTCCCAAAACTGCCTTCTTTTTTTTTACACAGTGCAACGTGAATTGAGCAGGACTCGAAAATGTTTGGGATAATGAATTGAGTTGTTCATCATTTGAATCAATAGTATAACGAACGTATCCAAGGTTTTCGTGGTTTTTGGCGTGGGTACGGGGCACCCGACAAAGGCATCCTGAGTTTGATATTACAAATGGACAACAACTAACCACGATTTTAGAAAGTTCACATCAAATAGCACTCCGCTATTTTCGAGACATTCGTAGCCTAGTTCGGTACTTGAATTGTATGAAGTTAGCATAAAAACCTGTAACTTTGACGTTATTTTGGCCCTTCTTCGACTGTAAAAGTTAAACAACACAGAAGCCGTTCAATCGATAATGCACTGCTGGTGGCGGTACTTCGTTCCACGTAACACAACCTCCTGTACTTGGTGACTATGTACGAGGACACATTTACCCAAGTACTTCGCCGGTTTTGGGGTGGATAGCATATGAGTAATGGTACAAGTTTATATACATTTCTTTCACAGAGTCTTGAGCACTCGATAGCCATGCTGACAGTCTTCATAATTGTCAATGACTTTCTAGTAATTCAGAGTCAGCCCAAGTTGTCTCACATACACACACACACAAAGAAAGGTTCAACGAAAAAAAGAAACAAAAACATGAGACGTAGATAACGAGTTCTTCAAAAACTGTCTTCGCAGCGAAGTCTTCGACGTCAGTTTGCATGTAAAACAGTTTTTTTTTCCCCGCTCTTCGAGTTGCGTTACGGTGGTGAAAAAGATATGTTCACGGACGTTTTCGAACATGGCCGTCCTGCAACCAATGTGGAAGTGACCGCCTTGTCTGAAGAGAGATCAGAAAAAAGGAAAAATAAAAAAAATAAAAACTTTTTTAACCAATAGTTTTATGAAGTCATTTTATAGTGGCACATGATTCAGTAACTAGCGATGTTAAGTCAATAACTAAACCTAACTAGTGGCTACTTGTGATAAAAGAAAATATGAGACTCAGGCTTACAATATTTCGTAGCGTGAGGAGCTGAGGGTTGTACAGGACGTGAAACCAATTATCTGTCCTGTACAATATCTGAGCATCTCGTTATTATTAGGGTGCCTTCATCTGCGCTTTGCTTATGGGGGTGAGACTGTTGACATTTCTAACCAATTTGTTCATTACGCTTGATTTTTTTTTGTTTTTCTGTTTAAGAGCACGCTTGAAGGACCGTCTCCTGGCACAAGCCCTTAGTGTTAACTGTGCTGGCGGAATAAAAAAAAGATATCACCCTTAGCATAAGGGCATTGAGGCACCCTAGTTGTGACCAGCCGGGATCGAAAACGTGACACTACATAATCATTAAGAACGAAATGCCGCATTAATAGAGGGGCAGATGGATAAGGCTTTCCTTGGGCTACTGTTCATGTGGACATACCATCTTGCGGAGCTAAACTCCTGCGCCTGCACATTTAAAAGAGCTAAACGCCGCTCGGGAATATAGCGTAGTTGTTCACTGGTCGCTGTTGGCTGGGGAGGAGGAGCGAGCGGGACGCCCCAAGCGGTTAACTTTAGAACTACAAGGATGGGGACAACAAATACATTGACTCAGCGCTCGGCCGACATAACCGAACGCGGCGTCAGCGTTCGGCTGGAGTTCGTGTTCTCCGGTGAGTGGGAGGAGGGGATCTTTTGTTTCCACTCCGGCCTGGCATGAACAATGCAGCATGCACGATCCCAGCTCAGCACAAAAGCCGAAGTGGGGCAAGCTCTGCGTTCTCTGAGGATAGATCCGGCACCTAACGTCGCTTCGTCGATTGTTAGTATTTTTTACGTTAAACTGTGCCCCGCGCTCTATTGTAGAAGATGAGGTTGACACGCCCATAAGGCCTGTGGTCATTTGCGCACAGGCCTTGTGCTGAGTAAGCTCCGACTGTGGGGAGAGCAAACGGGTTTGAGCGCCCCTGACGAAATTCGATCTCCTGCCCAATAGCATACGAGCGCGATCTAAACGGAGACTACAAACGCGAGCTAGCCCGTACTTCTGGCCTTGAGACACGTGACTCGAGGATTGTACTGCGGGCAGATGTTCTAAAAAGCGATCTCGTGCTCTCGCGCTTGCAGCGTTAGGGAGTTTTCGTACATCGTTTACCATCCCCCCCCCCCCCCCGCCTGCGCTCTTTCGCAACCAAGATGCCGTTACTGAGCATGCGTGCCGCTATAGCCTTGCCTGCCGAGCTCCGAATCTCTAGAAGGGTAGTATGTACATGGGCTAATTGGTGATTCATTGTATAGTATAAAAGCGCTAAAAAGACGACGGACAAGTTAAGGGACGGCGAACAGGACAAAGCGCTATTTGCATCTGTAGTTTAATAACGAAAACAAGAAGAGAAAAACATGTAGACTATGATATGAAAAAGACACGTGACCCAGGCAAAGTGCCTTGCCGATCTGTATCTTATTAAAACAATAATGTTTTCTGCTCATACGATTCGCGAGTATGCCACAGCAGCTAAACAAGGTTATCGTGGGGGCGCTGACACACGTGCGCTTATCTCAGTGTGTTATAAAAACGCCTCCGATATGTCTCTCCTAATTTTTCCTGGCCCGTAACAAGATCAAAATAAAGAAAATATCAGAGGCATTTTTTTTTTATAAACGCAGTGCGATGAGGGCCTGTGTTAGCGCCCCCTGATACCTTTGTTTGACTCTGCAGTGGCATACTTGAAACCGTTTGAACGATAAAACATTAGTATGATAAGATGTAGACTGACAAGTTACAACGCACTTTGCCTAGTGTTACATGCCTTTTTAAATATCACGACGTGTTTTGTTTTTCTATTATTAAACTTCAGTTTCAAATAGCGTTTTGTGGTGTTCGTCGTCCTTTAGCTTGCCCATTGTCTTTTTAGCGCTTTATCTTGTAAAATTCCAGATCTACTAGCGAGGTCGTTGCGGGGCGACGGAAATGATCTACGTCAACCTCCCATAGACCCCTTTCGAGAGTCACGTGCCGATTACTAGAAGGTCGGAGAACCACTGCACAACGGCGGAACAACTGACATTGTGGAACGTGGAAGTCATTCCACAAGATAGGATAACGAACGTCGGGGTGCGGCCAACGCCAGAAGCCTACGAGCCAATCAAACAGCTTCAAAAGTTGCAACCTCACTGCCCTCATCATCATAGGCGTGCGCGAGAATTTTTCATTAGGGGGGGGGGGGCGAGGTCCCCCCCCCCCCCCGTCGGTGTTTTATGCCGTCGAAAAAGGAACCATACCGCAGGCGCAGTCGCGCCTCGAGTCGGGCCAACTTTGCGCCCCCCCCCCCTAGTTTAGATGATTAGAGGAGGCAGCCGCCCCCCCCCCCGCCCCCCCCCCCCCGTGCGCACGCCTATGCTCACCATCTTTTTTTTTTTCCTGTGAGTGTTTCTGGGTTCTAATCGAGCGAAACGCATAAAGTGTACAGCTAACCCCGCGGTTTCAGTTCGCCATTGTACAGGAATTCCAAAGCTTCCAAAAGAGGGCAGTCTTTCGAAAGCGGTCTATAGGGCTTTTTCTTTCGGCGAGGGGGGGCGCGAACCCATTCGTATAAGACGCGACCAAGTAATGCATGCATGGAGAGCAAAGCGGCGCTGCGGCGTTCGATCATGCACTATCCATGGCCGTTTAGAAGCGTGTGTTAGCATGTGTCTACGCTATGTAACAGGGCGTTTGAAGGATTCAAAAATCGAAATTAAATAAACAACGAACTCCAGTTTTCACTTTCACTGTCCTATCCAAATGATAAAACTGCTTTTCTGGTACATTTTGTTACCTTTTTCTTTTTCTCACAAATATATATTCATGAATGAAACTCTGCTAGCTTAGCGTTCGCGAACAACGTAAAAAAGCGCGCGCAAACAAAAAAAAAAAAACGCAACCCTTTTCAAAAAAAAAAAAGATTTTCCTTGTTAGAAACGCTGCGCAAACATGAGAGCTATACAGGCCTTTTGGCTGCGGTCTCAGCCTAAGAGCAACTGGAGAAACAGAGTCTGGCGTTCAGCGTTCGAACGCCAGGCTCTGCTCAAGGAGCGGACGACGCACTTTGCTCGCTCTCGATTGGAGGCCGTCTACCCACTGTCTTTCCGATCAGAGCTCGACGCTGTGACGTCTGCACCGCACTCTCTCGTCTTCCCCTCTCCCTCAGTTTCTCTCCGTATGCAGAGAGCAAATCGGCTGCTTCTTGCTCAACGGGGATTACGGTGACGTCAGAACGACGCCGAGTTCTGATTGGCTTTGCTTGGAAGGATAGTGGGTAGACCTCGATGCTAGATGCCTCGAGGTCTGTCACCCTATATATATAGACCTTTTCTGCAAGTGCGCCGCCATCTTGAATTGTCGTCACTTCCAGTATGGGCGAAAACATTGTTTTGCCTTTGCCACGCCAATAGAGGGCATTTAGGATATAGGCGTAACCGTCACACTCTCTCGTTTTGCCTCCCCTTTATTTTTTTTACTATTTGCAGGTTGAAACGTTTTAGTATTTTTTTCGGCATCCATACCGGATACGCCTATTAGGTGGCTGGGGACGAGAGTACACAGAAAAGGTCTATACGATACTCCGTTTCACATAAAGTCCAACAACAGTTAAACCATGCAATCTCAATCCTACAAGAAAAATTTTTTTTTCAACGCGTAGTTAGTTTAGCAGGCGATAGAAAACCAAGAAAGCGGACGATCGCCGTGACGATGCACATTTTGCGCTGCCTGATGTCGAATGAGCGTCGTCTGAGGTCGGACTTGTGAAACGGAATCTAGCGCGAGCGCTGGTTCCGTCAAAGCCTATATATCAAAGCCGGGACGTCGCGCCCGTAGCCTAAAAAAAAAAAAAACACCTAGAAACTTCCGTCGGGTCCAAGAAAATATAATGTTAACTTAAACCGAAAGAAAAAAACTTATTTTTTAGAGTTGTTCGCTCTAAACGGGTGCTATTCTTGTCGCCTAGTATCAAGTATACCCTGCCAGTCCCGGGTGTCAGCGAAATCAGTGACCTCGGAGTACGGTGGACATCGTGACGTCGGGCGGACTGACGGCGCTCGACGTGGCGTCACGGTGTCGGGTCGTTGTGGTTCACGTGACGCGAGGTCAGGACGCGTGACTTTGTGCCACGTGACGTGAAATTCCGTGACACCGCTACTAAACGCCGTGGCGTCACGTGAAAATGTCGCGTGACGTCAGGTTAGAGGACGTCATTGCCTCAGACGTCCAATTTTAAACGTTTTCAGGTTCCACGGCGGTCATCTTGAATGGGTACAAAGCTGGCTTTATTTTATTAAAATGAATGTAACAAAAAATAAAATAAAAATAAGCAGTTTTACTATTACATTTTCTGCATTCTTGGGTATTATGGCCAAAGCTATACTGAGGTATTTAATGAGATAAAACACGAGTAAATATTGCCACAGGTTTCTTATTTTTCCTTTCTAATGTTAAAGATAAAAGGGTAATTATTTTACATCGCACACTCGGTGTTATCTTAAAAAGTGGACGATAGATCCTTTCATATTTTTTTGTTAATGCATGTTTTACAAAAGGAGTCATTTTTACCACAAAGCCTTTCATTTTCTAAAACAGTACAAACTAAAAATTTGGTAAAGCACTCGTCGCCTTGATTATTAAAGCTCTGAGTCTGCGATGCCAAATTATCACTTCCTTAACCCTATTTTTGGAAGAAAATAATTTAAAAATAAAATTTAATATATTTAATCATCCCATCAAATAATTGATTTATGATTATAACGGCGTGCTCTGGAGTCCCCAAGAACACGGGAATATGTTACCGAAGCTACTTTTTAGTCGTTTTTTTACATTTTATTTTTAGTAAATTAAAAGTCGTTGATACGCATTTAAAATGAGAGAAAGGCCGCCGGCAATATTTTGTATATTCATTACACCCGTAAACGTACTGAGCCCATACTCGGCGCCTGAGTTCGAGCGAGCGGACTTGGCTTCGTTGAGCGTTTCTTACGTGATGGCTTCTGGGTAGCAAGCGCTCTGACCCTTATGGTACAGGAGCAGGAGCTTCAGGAACTGGTTGCTGTGCTCCTGGTTGGTCCAGCACTAACTGAACTCCAGATTCGGCAGCTCCTGAATATGAACGTTGCAGGTGATATCCTGTCCACTTCGTTTCACGTTATCGTAAAACTTTTTTCAACGATATTTCGGCAAACTTTTTCTAACGCCTGACTTTTTTTAGATTTTGTTTTACACTATTTGGTTCTCTAGTGTGGACAGGACAGTGGAGGATTAGATTTATTCAAATACCTAAAAAAATATTTTTTTTGTACGGTAGAATATGGAAATTACGAATCGTTATTGACCGTGAGTACATGAAGTTAAATTTTATTCTCGGATCACTTAACCACATGAAATCAAATCGAAATTATATTGAGAATATACTCGTCATTTCCGAGAAGTGTTTTACAAATAGGTGAATGAATTCGCGAGTTTTGTTCTTTTCGATACTCATGTTTAACTTTCACGTTGTACTGCACTGACAGTTGTATCTCTTCTAGCTGATCTCTTGTACAAAGATGTCTAAAGTCACATGATGGACACAAATTGATTTCTCCGGAGTCCTGTCAGGCGCCTATTCCGTGTGACATTTTTAAACCGTGATTAGCAGAAACGAAAAAAAAAACGTTTCTGTTTTGTGACACACGAAAATCGGTACGAGGCCTTAAGCAAAAGATAGCATGAAGCTTCAGAACAGAAAATAATACATTTCGTGCACCAGCTTAGGACGGCGTTCCAGCGTTCGAAAGCGTTCGGAGAGTAAGTAGAAACAAAGGCAGCTATAGCTTTGCCTTTGCGTCTACCTCTAATCATTCCAACCAGACCTCAGCGCTCTGGCGACCCGCACGCTTTGTCTCCTCTCCCACAGTTCCGCTCCCTATTGCGTGCGGCTGAGAGAGGGAGCGCCGCCAAATCCGAATAAACGCGCCCACCCTCTGCGGAGAGATACAACCAAGCAATATGGGGTGGGCGATCTTTCGGGTTTGGAATTTTAACGTATACATTGTTTTATATAGCGATTTGGAGCACGAGGCGAGTCTATGAACTTGGGTGTACGTACTCAGCTTTGGCTCATCGTCGGGAAAGTTGTCTCCGATGCCGACCTTGTAGATCCAGGCGCCGATGATGGCTCCGAGGTGCGGTCCAAAGATGGGCACCCAAAGGTAGTTCCAGTTTCGATATCTGCACGCAGGGACAGTTCACTCGTACAAGCTCATTTCGCATGGCTGCTGTTCCTACATGGTCACTGAGTGGGAAAAAATACTGGAGGGTCGTTAGGATGACACTAAGCAATGCCTCCTAGAAGACAAGGGCCTGCGCTTGACGTCATCATTGGTGGATGACGTCATGCATGACGTCATCATTGGCGGCCCCAAGCGGCAAACACGCCGAAGCTGGAAGAACGACGCTGCAAAGCGGCAGACGCATCCGTCTTGGCGTTGCCGCATATGCGTCGCGCTCGCGTTGTAAAACGCTACAAGACGCGCTGCCGGCGACGCGGACGCGAACTATCGGTGGTATTGCCTGGAGTCACTATAGAGTGACAGAATGAAAACTGCAGAGAGAATCTTCAGTTGTGCTGCTTCGAGCGCAAGCTTAATTGCTACCTTCGATGGTGCTTCGGCGTCTCGTAAGCCTCGATCGCGCACGCGCATTCGAAGCCCGGAGGAAGACAGTGAGCGCTTGCTGGAGGTCGGGCGTGCGAAAGAGGCGGCCTGCCGTTCTGACCTTGTCGGTGATTAGAAATAGGCTACGCTTCAGAATAGCGACACTTCAGGCATATATGGAGGGATGGATGCTAATGGCTGTACCCTTTATAAAGGGCGGTAGCTTGCGCCACCTATCCATCTTTCCCTGCGTTTGTAGATGTTCGGGGAGTGGCGTCTCCACGGACTCCGCGAGCCATGGCTGTATAACACGAGAGCGCACGACTCTAGAGCGCCGACGGGAGCGCGCGTAACAGGAGAGCGCCACGACAGTATAGAGTGCGCGACACGAGCGCGCCGCGACACCAGAGCGCACGACATGAGAGCGCCGCGACATGAGGGCGCATGTTATTAGAGCGCACGCCCCGAGAGCGCATGGGCGCGCCTTGGGGAGGATCAATATTGGGGTCTTTCAACACTTGTTTTCAAGGAGCTGAAATTTTGACCCCAAAGGGAGTCGCATTTCGAACACTTGGTGTCGTTTCATTGGCGGAGTATAGCAGACCTGTGGGAAAGTCATTACCGCACAGTCGTCCGTCATTGCAGCCGCTCATAGAGTGCTCTTTTTGAAATTGGTCCACTACTTTCGCTCTCGAGACAATTCTACTTGTCATTGTTGTCCCCTAGAAACAATAATTTAATTCACATATCAAAATGGCTGGAAAAAAAAAGTCGGTTTGGCGATGAGTTTTGTTTGTGTCTTTTTTTTCAGGATTGAACATTTTAGGTCTTTACTGACAGCAAGGGCTGCACAGCGAGTCTACAGTAGCGCGCATGGTGTTACATCAATATCATGTTTCATTCTGGCAAACGTCGGGAAACGTCGAATTTGGAACGCGCTAGAAATCAATCCGTTCGTTCCTATGTTTAATGACGAAATATGAAGCTGCACTCACATATTGTGCAGTGCTGGCTGTCGCGTAACAGTTAATTAAATGTATAAGTACCAAGTTACGAGAGAAGGGGATTCGATAATTGTACGTTCTGCCACGGGAAAAAGCACCTTAGTGACTGCAGATGTTTAGCACTCTCGTGACACGCGCTCTCGTGTCGCGCCGCTCTCCTGTTGCGCGCTCTATACCGTCGGCGCTCTCGTGTCGTGCGCTCTCGTGGCACCCGGGGGGAAGGTGGCGAGCCATGTGCGTTCACGTGGCACCCGGGGGAAGGTGGCGAGCCATGTGCGTTCACCCGCCCACGCCTGGCTGTGCGTTGCATGCCCGGGTGCGGGGAAAAGGACATCCTGGTGGTTGAGCTAAGCCCGGGATATAGGTTCACATGCTGCTACTATAAAGTACACAAACGCGATCCATTTCGCTTACATTTCAAGCCTGTTCACTCTTTCTCCGAGCGAGATCAGAGTGGAATATAATCGGTGCGAGGACGGACCCACGGCAGCCATTTGCCTGGGACGCTCTGTACCTTGAGTTATCTTGTCTCCACGGTCACATATGACGCAAACATCTCTTGCGACTATTTTAACCGCCTGGAGATATACCCGGATTCACCAGCAAACCGGCCCAAGTGGTCGCAATTATTCCTGAGTCCTCCGTTGTACATTTATATTAACGACTTATTCCCATTTCAAGTAAATGGCGGGAACAGAGAAAAAATGCGACAACAGAAGGCTTCACAAGCTATCGCCCCCCCCCCCCTTTCCCACACACACACACACATTCCGCAGCAATAGCACGACAGGGATAGATCAAGCAAAGTACAACAGCACTTCTAAAAAAAAACGAAAATAAAAAGTATAAAAAAAGACAACGCAAACAACAAGAATCTGCAGCGCAAAGAACTTGAACAATACAGCATTAGATTCACAATGAGAAGTACGCGTAATGTTTCTCAACTCTTCAAGATTCGTGGTATCCATGTGAATAACATGACAATGCAACAAGTTTAGAGCCGGTCTTGGGACTCTGTACGTCAACATTTCTTTAGCGGTGTTCAGTCGAAACTTTGGTACTTGCCACTAGACGTGGTTCCTAATTTCGTAGGCTACGAGACATCGCTGCAGATTACCCTACCCTATCAGGGAAGAGGTGTTACAGTGCAGTTATTTTCATGACGCGTAAATCTCGTAATTTTGAATTTGATTGCCGCTTACGTGAAGACTTCGGTGCCCCATCCGGCGATGGCGGTGAATATCCTGGGGCCGATGTCTCGGGCCGGGTTGAGCGGCGCCATGCAGTTGTAGGAGAAGCCAAAGATGAGCGCCATGATCATGAGCCCAAGCGCCAAGGGATGCAGGTGCTTGGGCATGCCGCCGAAGTTCCTCGGGTCCGTGATGGCCTCCGCCGTCAGCATCAGGATGCCCGTGCCCACCAGCTGAGCGAGACCGCGTCGCATGGACATAATTGGTTTTGGCCCGCAGACTAGTGCCTATCTCAAATACTCTACTCAAGATACTGTATTTCAAATACTTTTTGAAGTATCTTGGTATCTTGCAAATACTTTTGATCGAGAGTATTTGATACTCTATTTTAATTACATTTCTGAGTATCTTGTACTCATTATCTCAAATACATTTTTGACATTCCGCCATTTTCCGAGTTTTTCGGTATGAAGTGGCGTGGGCGTGGCACGAGCAAACTTGAACATTCTTTCGAGCAACCAAATCCTCTTGCTAGCTCCGATAAGCTACGATGACTTAGATTGAGCTCGTGAAAACATCGCTTTTGTGCCGATTGTGACTCATATTTCACACCAAAGTTCGTACAATGAAGGTTTTCCCCTCGCCTTCCCAAAGGCGCCTTTTGTTTCCTAGAGTTTCCCCAAAAAATCCTCAAACAAAAGGGGTGGTTTTACGGATGTAAAGATTGCCACACTGAGGCGCAACGCAGAACGGGAAACGACCCACGACAACAATGCAGACTTCAGTGTCAAGAAAATAACAAATAGAAGAAAACGAGAAGTGGACACAAAAAGAAGACACTTTTTTTTTGCTTGTTGTATATTTGACTCCGCTACGGCAAAACGTCGAGGTTTCTTTTGTTTCTTTTCTTTTGTCGTCAGTCCGGCACTTATTGCTCTCGCGAACACTGTCTGTACGCGAACATTGATAAGCATAGAACAGGACAGGAAACGAACTACGAGCAGGATGACCTCTCAAAATGCCAACAAAGCGTCTCCCAACGTTGAGTGCCTTTCTGAACGCAACCTAACTTGAAGAAGGTGCGACGAGTGCCGTGGCTATTATGTGGGCTCTCTTTGTTATCCATTCACTCATTTCCGTATCCTAAGTTCGTTTATAGTGAACTCCCCATATAGGGAATATGGATTGTAGTTAAACGATGCGCCTAAGGTCCGCCGCAGGACGTGATATTCAGCGATGTCACTATTCGCAACTTTCAGCGATGGTGGTACCGCGGTGTGAGAATCGCGCTCCCTAGCTCCTGGATGATCGGCTTCACAAGAAAGGTGCTTGCCTACACCTTCCTGGCGGGAAAAAATAAACTAAGGCTGCTCGTATAAAGCAAAACTAGAATTAATTACGCGTCGCAGACCCCGCCTCTTACTGCTGTTCTACGACGATCATCGAGATGACAGCCATTTTGATAGGCACCAGCGCGCCCCTTATAGGTCGTTAAAGTTGCGAATAGCTAAAGCGACTCTTTTCTTTTTTTTGTCCCAGAAATGTTTTGTAACATGTATCAGTGATATTCTGCTCCTTATGGTTGGACTGCATAAAATAGCCCTACGATGTTTTTTTGTTTGTTTGTTTTCAGTTTTGTGTTGTTGCGTGCTAATAAACCATTCTAGTAAACCAGATTTGCGCAACTGTATAATTGTGTTTGTCACTGACGTCGATACAAATTACGCAATGCGGAAGTATCTTCAAAAGTAATTGAATTACATTTCTAAGTATTTCTACTCTACTCAAGATACTTTACAGTGAATGTAACTTGAGTAGTATTTTAAATACTTTATGAAGCAGGTATTTAGTAACTTAACTTAAATACTTTTATCGAGTATTTTGTCCAGCACTGGTTTTGGGACAGCGGAAAGTTAGCCGTTTACGCTCCTCCCCTCTCCACTCCATGTGATGGACATTGCGCGACTCTGTTAGCGCGAACACACGACAGCGTTGTGCTTTTTCGCATTTTACTCGGACATGTAATTGACGAGCACAATATTTTACCGCTTAGGTTAGCGTCGCAAATGAGTAATTGCCACACACACAAAAAAGGTGATTGTTTTTTTTGTTTTGTTTTTGCATTAACAGCGTCGCGGAGTGTACTTCCGGTTCGACGTCTCGCCGGACGCCATGTTGATGAACCCTCGCCCTATTCGCGGAGGCGGTGTTCTCCGGCTCGCTCGAGTTCTCTTCCGCTGTGATCGACCGCGCCAGCCAGAGCACTAGTCGGGAATATAAAAGAGCATCTGCTGGTACTCAATTTTTATACGTACCGGCATTTATTCGTACTCAAGACGAGCCCGCGGTTCATAAGTCGACCCGTTGGTGGCCAAAATGACCCCAGTGATTAAATGCCCGACCAAGAAGACTCCAATAAAGAAAAAAACCAAAAAGCGCAGTAAGCGTGGGTTTATACGACCAAAATACGTCCCCGGTCGTATTTACTGAGTTCTGTCGTCGACGGAGCTACTCACCATACGTCTGCGTTTGACTGACACAAAAAAGAAAACGCCAATAACTAATTGATTGCGAGCAAACAAATGGGGGAACGTAGCGGACGTCGTTTACCAACATGGCGGAGTTTGCCTTACCGGAAGCTAAAAGGTATTTCGTGAAACCTCCCTATAGTTATTGATTGCGAATGTCTTTATTAGATGACTATGTCACGGTATACCGCACTTGACGTCCAAAGCCACTCGAACTACAGTGGCTTTGTTGGCATTATTCAGAATTGTACGTTTTGGTACACCAAAGGTATGTATAAGAAGCGAAAGCCAAGAGATTGAGCCGTGTTCCTGTCCGTACGCGAATCTGTAGTTATTATCCAACGAATTCTGGATCGTTCCCCATATCCGTACTAATTATGCGCTTCAATGCCTTCTTCATAACTTGCCCACATTGCTCAACAACTTCGTCTTCGACTACATTGACATTCATCGTTTAAGGAAAAAAAAAAAAAAAAAACAGTGTGCACTTATTTTGTTTAGTTAATAGTGTTGTTTTTTATATTAATATTGTATTGTGTTCTGTAGGTGAAGGGACACCGGACCTAGTCAAGCTTTCCATTGGACACTTTTTGTCCGGTGTCCTCGACACAAATATGCTCTAATAAAGTTAAAAGTTCAACAGTCGAAGCTCCTGGGAAATTTTGGAGTAAACGTGATATAATTTTCTGGCTCCCTGCGTCAGCACGTACCTGGTCGAAGAAGCATGTTAAAGTCGAGACGTGGTCCCTAGGGTAGGTCGCGAAGATCGGCGCCGTGCCCTGCTTTCCCGTGATTTGCCGGACTCCACCGTCAAAGTTGGCAATCTGGTCTGCAATGCAAGAAAGAAAATATTAAAAAACCGGGGCTATCACATCTTTCAAACAAGTAAAAAAAAAAAGAAAAGTGTAGTGATCTTTATTAGAGTCATTCGGAACTCCGAATGTTCTGATCGACTCTGTTATTCATGGTGGTTTGGGTGGATGCGCCCTTATGTTAGAAATAGGCTTGCGTTCTGAGATATTTGCGCAGTTACAGATTCTTTTTTTAAAGTAATTAGGTTACGTTACACATGTTTTTTTCGAACATCGTCATGACGTGAATGTATGCTGCGATCGCTCACCGACGGATTAAAAGATTGTTTCTTGAATTTGTTGAGTATAGTTATGATTTATAAACAAAAAAGTACGTAATGACAAAAACACTATACTCCGTGTTCCAGTCAGCAAGGCCCTGCTTTTCTTAAAAATCTTTTATAAATAAAACTTTCAGCCTTTCCACTCTGGGGAAGAAGGAAGAGCAGCGGAGCTGTACTATGTGCTGCCATCTGTGAGCGACGACGGCAACCAGACAACAGTCAAGCCGGTTGTCTGGTTGCCGCCATCGCTCATAGATGGCGGTAGCTGTCCAGAGCGTTGTGTCGAGATTTATTTGTCCACGGACACGAAACTGGGGAAACTAGCCCTTAACAGCTCCGCTGTCAAAATATTTTCCGAGAAAAAAAAGGTTTTCAAGTGTTATTGATAACAGGATTTTACTGCATTCTTGTACATTTTCTAAGCTGTAGCGCAGATGTTGGCATGGCTAGAATTAAACTCGCACCAGCGAAATGGAAATGTCAGTAACGAATTTCATCAGTGCAGCCTGTCATAAATTACATTATTTAAATCGCTTTAACTCGTTGAGAAGCAGTTATAGCACATCCGTAATATTTTCCGTACGATTTATAAATATTTGCTGCTTTTACTGCTGGTTCGAGCGATTTGAGACTCAACCCGAACCGATGTAGCAGCAGGCTCTTTAAAAGAAGGAGAGAAGTCAGTTTCGAGTTTTCAGTTGAACGACAAATGTTTGCTAATTCTCCATTTCTTTCCGTTCCCCACCCCCTCTCTCGAGCCGTTGCAGTTATGCGCATGAAATGAGCTATTCACGCCGTCGAATCTACCGTTAGGAGTCAACAACCCCGAACAATAGAAAATGAACAGAAATTGTCGTGCCGGCACAATCGAAATGTATAAGAATGCGAAAGGGATGTGCAGAGGGAAGAATCGCTCGGGCCTAGCGTAAAGCTACGATAAAAGCACGTTTCTGGTCGCTGTCTTTTCCTCCGGAGAATATTCTAGACCAAAAGGGTTGAAGGACAAAGTCAACACCTATTTATGTCAAAAAAAAAGCAAGCATTAAAATTTAAAAAAAAAACACCACAGAGAAGTGCTTGTTTGTAGTTTTTTTTCTCAACCTGTTTCTTTTTGCGTTTTATTTTTATTATAAACGTCCTACAATAATCCCTCGACTGTGTGTCGCCAGGGTCGAGGTAATAGGGACTTTTAGCAAACCATAAACCGTACTACCGTTACCGTCGGGGCCGATTGCGCGTGCGCAACCGCGTACCGTTCAAATCCTGCAAAATTTTGATTTTAGCATACTGGAGAACGCGTACCGTGGTGCCGGAGCTCGACTCTAGCGTACCCTGGTGACAAAAGTTGACGGCAATAAATAATTCATAAAAATTGTGGCGCAATAAAGTGGAATGATGATAAAACTAAGGATCGGCATAAACCGGTTCCTGATGACTCGAGGACAGCGTTTCTTGGCAATGCAGTCAAAGCATGGGCGTACTTGAGTTCGCGCACCCCGGCGCACCGATCAAATCTATGCGCGAGCCCTCTTTATTTCTTCTGACGTGGCATGAAAACTGCCCCCGAGTGGGGAGCACCAGTATCGTGCTCGCCACCGAAATGAAATTAAAAAATAAAATCAGCTCGACTTTGTGCGCGACCGAAAGCGTCGCTGTAGTCGGGCCTTCCACGATTGGCTGAACGCCGACTATGACGTCAGAAAAGTGATCATCATCGACGGAAATAAGAGGAATGCAAGAACCTTAATTCTGACGGTGTTGGCAGTGTTCCTTTGAAGAGCGCAAGTGATTTCAAGCTTCCACCATGCTATTTACAAACACCATCGAACTTGTTGTTCGCAAGGTAATGACGTCACAAGGTGGACCATAGGAAGGCGCCACCAAAACATCTCGCCGCTAATAGTTAGGCTCACCGTAGTTTGAGGCCACTAACCGTGGTTACCTCAACTTACCCAACGCGGGTACCTTGACACCAGTTGACAAAATAAAGGCAAGTGTCGTTTTATATGCCATCCCTCTAAGTAATGAAGCAGATAAAATATAAAGGTATTTTGTCTTGTCTATACGCGTTCAATAACTGCTCTGATAACGCGCCTTATCAGCGGCCCTTGCGAACAACAAGTTCGATGGTGTTTGTAATAAGTATGGTGGAAGCTTGAAATCATTGCATTCCTGAAAGCAACGCTCCAAACACCGTCAAAATTGAAGTTCTTTAATTAGTCTTACTTCCGTCGATGAGAAATCCTTTGCTGACGTCACAGTCAGCATTCGGCCAATCGTGGCAAGCCGAGCACAGCGACGCTTTCGATCGCGCACGTCGCCAATAGGGGGTGTTCACTGGACGCCATATTTGAGGGCGCTGTCTCAGCAGCGCATGCTCAGAACGAGCTCACATGAATAGTCGGCTAAGACCGGCGACCTTGATGGTGCGGAATGCACGTTGCACAAGAGCTGTGGAAGCTCGCTGTCCGCACGAGCTCAGCATTCGCGCACACAGATATGGCCGCCAGTGAATACTCCCTCCAGCGCGATCTTTTTCGTCTTATAAGCGGAAGGGTGCTCACGCAGCCAAAGCGCGGCGAAAGACAGCGAGCGCGTGGTGAAGGCACACTGCCACCGAGGAAGCTGCAGCGCATATGAAAGCATTTTTTATTGTGAAAAACAAAAGAAAAAAAAACCCGTTCTGCGACGTGCCGGGATCGTTATAAAAGCAGCCCCCACCACTAAATATGGCTCCTCCAGAAATATTTGCTGCTACGAGGGTTTCTAGATGGCTCCTCCAGGTTTCTGAAACAGAGTGTCGTCAACGCTTGCAGTGGCGGAGCGTGGACGCCAACATGTTCAACACTAGAGGCCCATGGTAATCCGTTTCAGGCACGCATACCTCGGCAAACCTCACTCATCCTCACTCCTCATCTTCACAGGTGAGGTGAGGGTGAGTGAGTTTCTGAACCAGGAAAATTCATGAGTGTGAGGGTGAGTGAGGACCTTGATGTCGTGAGGGGTGGGAGGGCCGTGAGGGCTGTGAGGGCTGTGAGGACCGTGAGTGCGTGAGGGGTATGAATGCGTGAGGGCCGTGAGGGCGGTGAGTGCGTGAGGGGCGTGAGAGCCATGGGCGCGTAAGGGGTGTGAGGGCGGTGAGTGCGTGAGTGGCGTGAGGGCCATGAGTGCGTGAGGGACGTGAGGAATTTGAGTGCTTGAGGGCCGTGAGGGCGGCTCAGTGCGTTAGGGGCGTGATGGGAGCAGAATCTTCCGCAGGGGAGGGGCCGGTCGGTCGGGATGGGCGACGACCGATGATGGTGTTCGCTTGATGAAAATCCCCTGGAAGTCGAATACCAGACAAAAAAGTTCTTCGATCCCGCTGGACACATTACGACGTTGTTGGTTTACGACGGCCAGTGTGGCCACGTTTATTTTAGCACAAAGCGACAACAAGTCAACTGTAATTTACAATTCAAACTCCCCCAAAATTACAACCGCGCACCTCAGCTCCAGTCTCAACAGCCGAATATTCCCGATTTCAAAGCCGAATCCCCAAGAATCCTCCTAGCAGCCCTTTCTAGACCTCGTAGGGGCCCCACTTCCCTCCAGAGACGGACCGATCACTTCAAATTTGACTCACTCCCAGTGGTACACTGTCGTCCAATGGTCGGCGAGCTGTCACGTGACCCCCTTCGACACTTCAACGGTCAAACCCAAAATTCCTTGTAGAGTCACCACACGCTTCCGCTGCTGCCTGAGGCTGGCGCCACCAGGTTAAGTTATTGCGTCGATTAAAAGCGAAGTTTTTACACTAAGCGGCGAAATCCTCTAGCATACAGGCACACTCGGTTAGTAGCCGCAAGACGCGGCTGTTCCGGCGCTCCCAAACTGGAAAGTCCCACCTTCGCTGGTTAACGACTCGGGGTCCCAACTTTCCACCAAGCCTCGCGGCCGCCGGAAGCTCCCCGCGCGTGAGAGGTAACGAGGCGACTCCCCGTTCATGCTCTCACCCTGCCGCGCGGCCCGCGAGCAAACGCCCAAAAATGTGGACACAAACATAGGCAGGTAAAAATCAGCAGAACCCATCCTTTGGGAATGATTATCTACGTTAATGCGAATAGCATCAAACGGTGCGGAGTTATGCGCGTTCGTCAGGTGGCCGGCACACTCTAGATACGCCAGCCCACTCTGAGGCGATTCTAAATTTGTTGACACTTTCACAGCCCTGCGCACGATCTCCGCAGCCCAGCACGTGCGTTTGTGTCACTTAGGAAGGCGAGCAAAGCACGCGCCATACGCACAAACACTCAAAATGGTACCGACCAGACTTTCTGGCGTCTCAGCTAGTCTCAACCAACGGTACTCTAAACGGTTGTTTATATCTTTACTATAGGACGCGCTTTACAGCGCTGTCACAGCGTGCAGGCGCGCGTTCCATGCACGAGGGCTCATTCCGCCTCGTGAGGCTGAGCACGGCCGCTACATCACCCTCTCCCGAGCGCGGGAGAGGGTGAGCTAGCGGCCAGTGCTCAGCCTCACGAGAGCGGAATGAGCCCTCGTGCATGGAACGCGCGCGCACCGGTAGTGTGACAGCGCTGTAAACGCGTCCTATGGTAAAGATATAAACAAGTGTTTAGAGTGCGTTGAATGACTGCCTTCATAGCTCTGTGGTTAGCGCGTCTGCCTGCTGATCAAAGGGTCAACGGTTCGAATCCCAGCCGGCGCCGGTCTTTTTTATTTATTTATCGACCCGCGGCGTAAGAGGTTAGATAGCCAGATAGCACTCATACTTCGTTTCAGCTTCCGTCCAGACGCAGGCGATGCTACAGGCGCGAGAATACTGGCTTTCAGCGTCAACCTGCCAAGCACCGCGCTGCTCAGTAATGACGAATAGCAATGCACAGTTCAGGGGCCACACGCTCGCGCTACGATAGCATCGAGCTCGTCTGAATCGCAAGTGAAACGAAGTATAGGATAGATAGATAGATAGATAGATAGATAGATAGACGAAAAGTGCAGTGAAGTATCTCAAAGAATGCTATTCGCATTAAAAAACAATGCCTGACGCAATTGTAGAAAAGTACACTGTTTCTAAAAGCCAAATCTTCCTTATTTGTAAACAAAATCCGTCGTTACTTAACAATGGGCATGAGTTCGTGAGCACCGTGAGAAGGCAGGCGTGCGCGAGGGGCGTAAGGGCGGTGAGTGCGTGAGGGGCGTCAGGGGCGTGAGGGCCATGGTGTGTGAGGGTATGAGTGCGTGAGGGCAGTCAGGGGCGTGAGCAGGCCAGACGAGCGCGGGGGCAGCGAGCGCGCGAGCGTGTGAACAGTGAGCTAATGCAGGAGGCGAGCAAGCGCGCAAGCGAGTGTGACTGTGAGGATGACGGTGAGTGAGGGGCTGAAGCAAGCGAGCCGAACGTATGCGCGCACGTATGCTAAGCAGTGATGCTGATGTATTGCGCAGGTACGCATGAAACAACACTCTTCTACGCTCGCTCTCTTGATTCTCACTGTCACTGCACGCACAGCACACGACACGCACACACACACACACACACACACACACGACACGCACGCACGCACGCGCACACGCACACACGCACGCACACCACGCACACACGCACACACACTTTCTTGTGGTGTAATGTTTGTTCAGCTGGTCCATCGTAGGCAATGAACCAAAATAGCTGAGCCCATGTTAAGAATGCGTTAATCGCAAACTAAGGTAGCTTTTTCCAGACATGGTGATCTCACCGTGGTAGAGCAAGTAGACGAGTGCGGCACCGACGAAGGCTCCCAAGTACTGCACCGCGAAGTACAGCGGCACCTTGTTGATCGGGAACTTCTTGGTCGAGGCCAGCGCCAGCGTCACTGCGGGGTTCAGGTGGGCTGCGTCCCGGAAGAAGCCAGAACAGTGTCAAGCTCAGGTTAACACGCTCCCTATGTGTCCCTCGAGAGTACAAGAAAAAGAAAATCCCGGTCCTTGGCCGTACCCTGCAAAAGGAACTGCTACACATCGCTAGACACAGTAAGAAGGTTTCATAGACCGTTGTTTTTTTTGTTTTTCCCCTCCGTTACGCTCTCCGCATCGCAAGCGCCGCTACTGCGCCTGCGCGCCGCTAGCCTTCTCTGCAGAGTTCCAAATCTCTGTAACAGCGGATTTCGCAGAGCATTTCTGGACAGCGGAAACAATGTCCGAAAACTCCCTAGTTGCACTGCAGAGTTGAAATGTATAGCGGACGTTTGTGGTCCCACTAAAGTGAGCGGAGGGTGTTCATCTGACGCTGTGACATCATGTAACACTAAATTTCCGCTAAGTATAGCGGATAAAATTTCCCGCTAAATTTTGCGAAATATCTTCACTAGATTTAGCGGCCAACTTGTGACGTCACGCGACGTGACGTAACGTGACACTCCCCGAAGTTAAAATGTCGACACCGTGATTCCTCGCCTGAATTTAGCGGGCTACACGACGTATATGCATGCACGAAACGCACACGTAGTCCGCTGCAACGGCTCTATCCGCGAAACGCCGTCCTGGCTTGAAAGGATGGTGATTAATTTTCCTCACTCGGCTGAAATGGAATCACAATGAACATACTCCACCTTCGAAGAAAGCGTGTGACGACACGCAACAACACGTAGATACTGAGGCCTGTGCAGTGAATTGTTTGCGTCATCGCGGGGAAAGGGGGGGTATTCAGTCAATGAAAACATCGATAGAAAACTGCTGCGAAAGGGACGGTTATTTTTATTATTTTATATTTGGACGCAAGATGAATCGCTGTCAGTCGACGAGGATAGAGAATGGACTGCAGGAATCGGCGCAGCCACTAAACCTTGCCCCCACTGTCACGGTTGCGGCGAGGTTAATAACGGCTCCAGCCGACTATGATGCCGTGGAGACAATTGCGAATAACCTTGGCCGGAACAAATAAAAGGTGCTTTTTTCTTTGACTGATGCGTGCCCCGCAGATTCCCAAAGCTAAAAGCCCACAGTCCTGCAGCTGTCCCCAGAGTTTAAACTTAACGAAGGACGAGTTGAGACCTTAAAGGGCCATTACTGAGGCTCCTAAGCAGAGGGCCGGCCTACAGTTCCACAATTGGCCGGTTCGAACCGCGGCCAAAAACCAAAGAGAGCCAAAAATGTATTTTTTTTCTTTTTCTTTAAACAGTTTGGTTGGGACAAACGTGTAAAAAATTAATTTTTCTCCAAAGCAAAAAATTTCTTAGAGCAATACTGACGGCGCGAGACGCGGTTTAGTCGGAAGTCAACTGCTTTCCACTTATTTTCTCTCTCGGCATTTCGGGCGCGTGGAGGAGAGGGGATCGGCTTCGCCATCATGTTGAGGTGGAAAGAGCGTATGACCATTCCGTGACGTCATGGGCTTTGCGCGCAAAATTTAAAATAAATCACGCACCGTCAATATTGCACTTTTTTTTTCTCGCGTAAAATTAAGTTTTTTAGACGCGTGTCCCGAAAAGATTGTTTAGAAAAACATGTTTTTTTTCTTTCCGCGGTTTTTCTAAGAGGTGGTTAATGCCCTTGCGACTGCTTACGACCGTCTGCCTTCAAACCTTTTACGATCTCTTAAAACGAAATAACGTACTGGAGCCACCTATCGGGAAACCGTAGAACACGGCTTTTCCGTGTATATTTCCGTATATTTTCTTTTTTCTTTCCTCCACATCATTTTACAGCGGAGATGTAAAGGGCTAGTTTCCCCAGGATCGTGTCCGTCCGCACAGAAATGTCGACACAACACTCTGGTTGCCGCCGTCACTCACAGATGGCGGTAGCTGTCTAGAGTGTTGTGTTTGCCGGTTGTCTGCTTGCCGCCGTCGCTCATAGATAGTGGCTTGCTTTCCACTCTGGCTTGCCGACTTGCTGGCAGGCCATTACTTCATTCCCACCATAGTACAGCTTCGCTAATCTTCCTCCTTCACCAAAAGCAAAAAAAAAGCTCAAAGCTTTTTTTTTCGGTTTGAAAAATGTTTTAACTGACAATGCTATAAAATACAATTTCCCATGAATAGTACATCCATGTGATCTCGCAAATATCGCAAAACCTTTTTCTACGGTGAAATGCAGTTCCAGGCTCGCCTCACAGATGGCGCCAGCGTGTCTAGCGTGTTCTCTCGTCGTTAGAGTTCGCAAAGAACTCCGTCGTAAGCAAACTCTGAGTGTGTGAACGGGCCTTTATAGGCCAGCACGCTGTTTGCATGCTCGTCTGCCCACACCAGGTGTGGGCATTGCGCGATGCGCAGAAACCATTACCGCGTGAGAGGAAGCGTTTGCGTACGCCAGTACCGACAGCAGCGCCACCACCGCGGCGTGACGTCAGAGAGTTGACTCGGTGCATAGATGTTTGCTAGAAACGGCCTCTGGGAGCCGCCATCTTGCTGCTGGCGTGGGTAGATCGTCTGATGGTCAAGCATTAATGAGGCCGCGGGTACGCATCAGCAATGCATGACTATCAGACGACCTATCCATACCAGCAACATGACGGCGCCCATGGGCCGTTCTTGCCAACGATTACGCAAAGAAAAATAGGAGAGAATAAAATAAGAGTGCCGAGATCTGACTGGAAAGAGAGCGGTTTTTGTCTCTACTCTGTCTTTCTCCGATCAGTGCGAACGAGAGCGTTTTCTGCACCTCGCGCGGCGTCTCGCGTTAAAACGCCCCGGCGTTCGAAGGCGTTCAAACGGTGAGCTGAGACAAAGGCTTTTAGCACTTTATGTCTGTCCACTACCCTTCCAGTCAGAGCTCTGTGTGTACGCTTTAGTCTCCTCCTTTCGCTCAGTTTCTCTGCGTAATGCGGAGAAGGTGCGGTGTAACCGAGATTTCGGTGTTTCCAAGTTTTCGAACAGTCGCGGAAGTCTGGCATTGAGCATGAGCGTCGGCTGCATGTTCCTCATAAACTGCAATTCTGGATATGACAGCTTCATCGACATGTCGAAATACAACTGCAAATCTTCTTTTTTCTTTTTAGCTTACAACTTTAACTGGCAATAACTGTCCCGATAGAAAGGCTTTGTTTGAATGGGGTGTTATCGTATAAGTCTTGCACCTCTTGGCGGTCGGATATGCTGCGTGTCGACCGGCTTCGCGCCGGTGTATTTGGTCAACACGGGTGATAAACTGGGAAAGGGGAGACGCGTGTCACGACAGTGTCGCGCCGAAAGATAACGGAGTAGGACTAATTAGGTGACAATGAGGTCGCGAGTTCCAGACATAAATTGTACTCCTATAGCGGCAGCGGCGGCCCGGACCTATTTGTCTCGTGTATAGTGTTTCCGTCTCGGGCATGTACAACACTCACGTATCACAAAGACCGTCTAAGTGGCGTTAAGGATGACTGCACGCCGGCGTCGATGGAGCGATGGTTTCGCATTGCTGCGCGCGCAGTTTCATAGCCGCCAAGCAAGCTCGAGTGAAAGGTGCGGCTACACTTCATTCCAGGAACTTTGTGCGCGTTAAAGATGCGCTGTGTTTTGCTACGGGCGAAAGGGAAAGCCGCGTGGCTTCGTGCAGAGCGGCGAAGCCGGCGGAAGGCGGAGACATCGACATCACGGGGCGCTCTTTGCGCGCTTAGTTTCGGTTTGTCGGGTATCGCTCCGGACTTATCGGAACGTTCTACTATAAAACTCCCTTACAAAGATTGTCGCCGTGAAACACTCCGTGCAGCGCGTGGACACTCACAGCTGACACCCCCGCGATGGTGACCGCAACGAAGATGGCCGTTCCCCATCCGACGGGCCCCACGATGGGCGCCAGTTTCTCGTTGTCCCCGGCGATGATGACGGCCGGGATGGAGTCGCCGATGAGCTGCGACGACCGAGAAACATAGGTACTTTAGAGGCAAAACTTGTTTTCTGGGAACTTTCTTTCCCTTTAACCAAACGGCATATAACTGGGAGTGGCGCTAACCTTGAACGTCTAAAAACGCAAAAAAAACATATATCAAAAGGAGAGAAAGACTTAGAAGCAGCGCTTATTTTCGTATCGTAAGGCGCACACGTTCGCTAACTTTCAACGAAACGATTGCGCAACAGTTTTGATGCGAGTTGCACGAGTATACGAGCTGGAGCTTACTCCCGTTCTCTACGACACCGCGCGAGTCACGCACCTGGACGCACGCTAAAAGAATTTACACCCTTCAAGGTGTAAATTAGCTCGTCCCGGCCAACATAATTCAGGTGTTGGCGAAAGTTAGCAGCACCGTAGAGATCATATTTGTTTTACGAGCAAAGAGTCTACAAACAACACGCTACGGGATACAGTCGTACCGTGACGTGCGACAAACCATAAATACAGAGGCAATTAATCACCACAGACCGAAAACAACCCTGTTGTCTCTCCAGAGCTTGATATATACTCGACAGTTGAAATATACTCTTTCAGATGTGATCTTCTCCACAAATACACCATATTTCGAAAGTCCACCGGGCAACATTGGCTTGGACACGAGGCACGTGATTGGATCCGATTCTTCGCCGAACGATGACGTCACACTCATATCCCACGCCGTGCTCAGAGTGCGTGATCAAGCAATGGTGAGCGTGCCTTGGCGCGGACTTTTGAAAAAGGTCTATTATACGAAGGTGATGAGCGTGTCGCTTCGTGCTCGTTAATACATCACGTACAAATCAAAATATCTCGAAGTTTGAGGATCGCATCTCCGAGTAAAAGGCATCAGTGTGGGTAACAATAATTATTTGGTGTAGTCGCTATGGGATAATTGGTTCTGATAAGCTGAAGCCACCAATGAAACGTGAGTGCATGGTGAATTTTTTACTCAAGTCTTTCCTCGGTTGTTTCCACCGTTCTGCTCAAAACATGATGGAGTTTGTTTGCGCGCAATAGCTCAACCAGGATGCAGATATATGCAGCGGTTTATTACTCCATTCCTTGCGAAAATTAACAACGGAAATTCGAACCTAATTTCAATGAGTTGTCTCCCGAAACGTTTAAGTTGCCCGTCTGAAAGAAAAAAAAGAAAAAAATATATATATTACACTAACAAAGAAGAAAAAACGGGAGTTAGTAGTACTCTCCATTTTGTTAACACGCTATGCTTAGCCGTCCACGGTTTTACTGTGGCTTCCAAACGGTTACGTTGTTGATACCTTCCAGTCTCAAGACATAATAGTTACCTCAACAAATAAGTACACTATATAGTTACTTTATTCTTTGCTAATATCACGCTGATCCTTGGCTAATCATCTCCTTGTGTAGGTGCCAAAAACTTAAGGACAACAACAACAGCGTTTGAAAAACTCGCGCGAACCGAGCTAACGACTGAACTGCCGAAAATAGAGCCCGGCCTTGTTTGGGTTGGGATGACTAATATACTTCAATAGCAGGGAGCGGTTGCAAACAGTTCTCCGTGGAAACACGGTGCGACTCTTCCCAAGGTCCTGTCACAGAATATCGGGAGAAGAGGCTGCAGCTGGTATTTGTGACCGTTCGTTATGGTAAGCGCTTCCGCATGCGGGGGGGGGAACAATTAAAACGAACTTTTGAAACAACATGTAGCGTCGACGATGTTTTACTGACGAGAACTGACGCCATGTAGGGCTAGCATCCGGTACATATGATAACGCTAACGACGTACGCAGCACAAAAAAAAAAAGGTTTGGTTATATTGTACAATCTGACCGAATTTTTGTTCGTTTAAAAACGGTTTCTGATAAGTTGTGCAGATTTTTGGGTAAATCGCTGGAAACAGCGATCTGGGTAGTGTTCTCAGAACGGGATACGTCGGGCACGCGAAAATAAACAAAACTGTACTCTTTTGTAAAAAAGAAAAAACAAAAAAAACATGAATAGCATTGTTACGATTTTTTCTTCCTCATTCGTTACTCGTCGTTTCTTATTGGCCAGTGCCGCCAATCCCCCTGACCGACTGCTAAGCGATAATGAGATGCTCGGCATTGTACCACCTCTCTTTATTGATCTGTCGGTAACTATGGTTGCGATCGAACAATAACAGTATTGTCCGACCTACTAATTAAAACCCATGTGTGGAATTAGCCCGTAATCTCGTTGAGCTGAGGCAATAAAGACTTTGGAAAGGAACCGTCTTTACGCATTCGATACGGTCCACGACACTAAATGCGCATGCGCTGCTGCAGCTCACTCGCATGCGCGGATTCGTGCCGAAGGGCCCATCGAACCGTATCAGATGTGCAAAAAACGGCTCCTAAAGTCCCTAAAATGTACACTGTAAGGAGATTAAGAAATTGATTTGAAAAAACTGACCGTGCTCTGGCCGGTTACAGGCGGCTAAGAGACCTATATCTTTATGGTTGGTGACAGCTTTTGAAGAATTTGGTAGACGAACCGCGCCCCGGGCGCAGGCGTTCAGCCCTTGATATTACTTCGTTGCATGCGTGGCCAAAGCACGGCGGAAGGCAACGCTGGGTGCGTGACCATGCTGGAGGCAGAAGCATCTATACCTGGGGTTCTTAGAGTCACCGACTATAGAGGCGCATACTGTATACAATGGCTGGAGGTAACAACGAGGTCTGCCTTCTCGAATTAGGAACGCTTCACACACCACGAGGTGGAAACCGAGACAGGGCAGTTATTTTGGGAAGTGTGGTCGGCCTCGAGCGTTGTATTTATTCGCCAAGAACCGATCCGAAACAAGATGAAAGAGTATAGTGTTTATGGAGTACTTGGAAATTCCGGAAACTCGTCGAGTACTCGTTTAATGTAAGGCACTGGCACCACCAAAAACCTACACCTACACAGAAGGACCCTTTTTTTAAATTCTCAATACTACTTTGACACAATCTCGAAGTGTTCTCATTTGAGTCGTATCTTTGCGAATTCTTCAAAGCCCTCGGAAATTTTCGCTCACAACGTCGTCGAAAGGAAGACAAGCCAATAAGATGAGTACCGACAAAACGCGTCGTTGTCGCAACTGTAGATATGAGGTGCTCTAACGAAAGTGAACCTGTACATTTAGCCAGGAGTATATGGCTGAATTTAGGAGATTAAATGCACGACGTGCGGTCGTCGTCAATTTGTTTTTAGTTACTGTGTTTTTCTTGGGGAGTTCCAAAACGAGAAAATTATAGCATATTTCGATAGGGTATTCAAGATTTTCCTCTGTTCTGTGAGCGATTAAAACGTTTCTCGAGTAGAATACATTAATTAAGCCACAGGCCTCGGTCCATTTTGTGTTTCAAAATCTTCCGAAGAACAACCATAGGATGTCATGAGACGAGACATTTGCAATAATGCTTTTTTTTAGTATACCCGAGAAACACGTCATCATATGACAGGTTTCTGCACGATATGCGATAGAAAACACCTGACTGCCGAGTCTTACCTATGGCGAAAATTGTTGACGATACAACAAGATGCCGTATTATATAGATTTGATCTCGGCCGTTAAAATTCTTGAGCAAAATGCCGAAGAGCGCCTATCCTCAATCGGGCGTAACAGTATTGTATATAATACTGTGTGTATCTATCGCTACTCATCACGGAACCTGTTTATTTAATAGAAATTATCACTTCAAGACTGGGTCTGATGTCAAACACTACAGTATCGTCACCGATATAGTAAACAACCATATCGTTAACACTGAAAATATCACGAGTTTGTAGCATCACCCGATAACAAAGACAAAATTTATTCCACGAAGTCAAGCTTGTTTTTAAACCGACAACTTTGCATTGATAAAGCAAAAAAAGTATATACGCCGACTAAACGTTTTGCAGCTGGCACTCTCGACAGTGTTCCGAATAATACTTCCTACTGCCAGCAATGACCTAGTTTCAACGGTTACCTTGTGAAGGGCAACACGCGTGTGCTGTGAGGATTTCAGGGGCTAGACATCGCCTGTCGGGCTGATCGTATTGAAGATCGAAGTTCACTTAACTGAAATCTGTGCGTCCGCGCAGTTGTGCTTGTGTGCGTGTGTGTGTGTGTGTGCGTATATGTGTGTTTGCCTGCGTGCGTGTGTGTATGTATCTGTGAGACGGGTGCTCTGACTCTGTGGTTATACGTTGATAGTTTCAATTTATTAAATTTTGTAACGTGATACATGATAGTAATGGTACATGATGTGAATTTTGAACGTGATTGATAATATGAATCGTGAAAGTGATAATACATGAAGCTGCTTGGACACTGCGTCCCAATTTGACGCGTCACCAAGTGTGAGTAAGGTCGTTTCAAAGGTCAAAACGGATCAAGGCGAAACCAGAGATCTCAAGAATAAAAACCTCCTTTCGAAACGTCTTTACCATATCAAATCCCCGTTGTTGCTGAAATTTATTCCAACCTTTAAAGCTTTTTTCTTTGTGAAAACAATTTTCCACGTTACAATCAGATTTTCAATAGTAATTATGAACACGTTACTATAAACATCGACTGAAAGAAACTAAGCAGAGGCAAATCGTGTTCGATCTTTCGTCTATAGGTTACTAGATCAAGTTGAGACTTTTTTTTCTTCAAACATTCGCACCATAAGCTTAAAAAATTCTAAAAAATAAGAAAAAAAAACGCCAGGGACATTTTTTGTACAGTGGGCCTATTGATCTTTTTTTTTTTTGTGATGAATGTTAGTTTCAAGTTTAATTTTAAAAAAAATCCAAAATAATTCTGAAGTAAAATTTAATGACTCTAGCATATAATCACAGATAACTTAGTATGCGTTTTTTTATTATTTAGGGCTTTTTTTCCGGAGTTAGGTTCGAAGATGTAGGTGGGCTAGTTGGATAAACATCGTGGAAACAATTAGCGTAAAGGACAAGGACAAGACGAAGATGCGAACAGGACAAGTGACTGTCCTGTTCTCATCTTCGTCGTGTCCTTATCCTTGTTTCCGCCATCTTATTCGGTATTATGTTCGAAGGTTTCGGTGACTTTCATTAAATTTCTCGTCTACGTTGAATTAAAACCCAGGGCTCGCATTTTCGATGGCGGTACGCGCTTCAGGTGACCAAGTACAGAAAGACGGATTTAGAAAACAGAAACTTCGGACTCTTTTGCCAGAGCACGTCCATTTGAAGGTCTCAACCCTCGCCTGTGCCCTCGACCTCTGTCTCTCGCGATTCTACGTGCAACCCTCAATCGATATTTTGTTTTCTTTTTTTCGTTGCCGTAGGTCGCGATCTTGGCTTCTTTAAAGAAAGTCACCTTGAAGGGGACGGACCCCGCGTTGCTCGCGTTACGACACGGAGTTACGGCTCCCTTAGTGAAGACTTTTCTTCTTCGTTTTGTTGGGCGTTTTTGTGGAGACGCAAACCCTACTTTCGCCTCCCCCGCCGACACCGTCCTTGCTTTATTTTGCGTCGTCTTGAGACACAACCTTGGCTGAGTTCCCGCGAAGATCTTCTCCCGCGTCTCGATCAGGAGTAGTCGCGGTGACTGCCCCCACCCCATTCGCGTGACTGGGGTCACGTGGTCGCCACACCGGACATCATTATTCGAGAGTAAGATCAAGCGTAGAAGAGTGGGCGTTCGAGATATTGTTCCAAGTGTCGAACTAAATTGCGTCAGAAATGGGTGAATGTTACCGTTCTTAATCTTCTTTATCTTGGCACGATGTAAGTAATTCTTGCACGTCTACGGCGTGATTAAATGATAAAATAAACATTAGGCTTTCGCGAGGGTTTACCATCCCATCGCCGAAGGAAGAGGTTATTTCTTAATACACGAGATAACGGAGGCTTCAAACACTGAACGTTGAAGAAGCCACAATATTCCCCCGCCAAACATCTTGTCGATAACAAGGCCGCGGTTCTGGATTTGTAACGTCACCGAAAGAAGGCCAATCGTTTGGCTGGGATTCGTGTTTAGTCATTGATAGCACGAGTCCCAGCCGAGTGCTGGCACAGCACTCGTGTCCAGTCCGTGCACCGCGCTGGCCTCCGGTAGGTGACGTCACAAATCCCGCACTCCGGCCTTGTTGTGCATCTAGGAGCTGTTGACTCCCTCCTCGTTCTCTTCATTTCTCCGTTTCCGTTCACCTTTTTCGTTTCTCTTTGAATGTGCACTTTGTTTTGTGGAGTCTGTCCCTTTGTCCATTCGCGTTTTGTATGGTCCGTCTTATGTCCTAAGAGTTCGTCGAACGCTTTTGGAGGTGGTGCCGGGGTGGGAGGTTCCCGCTGCCAAAAACAACTGGAGGGTGGAAAGGAGGTTGCATTCGAGGGTGAGGAGGTTGCATCGGAGGGAGAACAGCTGACGTGGATGTGACGGTCTGGCACGCGAGATCTCTCGATGACATTGAGTCTGACTTTAGAAAGCCGCTCTACGGTTCGCGAGCTTTGTACGTGCCCCTGCCAGCTGGGACCTTCCCTCGCCCTTCCCGTGGCTTTCGAACGTCGGACTGCTTCGTTTGATTCTTTTTGTTTGTTTGTTAGTGCGGGAATGTCAGGCCCTGAAGGTCGCTCAAGGTTGTGATGTACTGCGAAGACTGTCGCCGATAGCGGTGATAGCTATGACGGTTTCGCAGCGGATCTGGCGAGTGTGTCGCGTACGTCGTGGCCCGTTAGATTTATCTAGTAGGGAATCGAGTTTCACGTGATTTCACGGTGTCACGTGACTTCACGGTGCCAGGTGACAGTCACAGTTGTCACCGTCCGCCAAATGCAGCGGGACGCGGGTCCGCTAGATTTGAACACGGCAGTGTATAACTGTGTGCAGCCAGTGTGCAGCGTCTCCGCTGTCGCCGCAGTTCATTTACAGGGCACAGCAAGGATCCGAATTCTTCAAAATAAAATTCCCACCCACTCATTGAACAAACACACGGATCCTTTCAATTTTTTCTTCTTCTTTTGAGCGAGAATGAAGACAAAGCTGGCATATATGTTCTAAAGCAAACTGATTACAGGCTAATGCTGACTCTTACACAAATTTCTCAACGATGACTTCACGGTAAGCAGCACACAGACACACACACGCACGCACGCGCACACACGACACACACACACACACACACACACACACACACACACACACACAAAGCAAAACCCTAAAGCAAAAGGAAAAAATCTAAAAAAAAGGCGGGACGCAACAACGTTAATCTGTCTGTCTTTTTTTTCGTTTGCCCTTGTTTTAGGGTTTTCTTTTGTATGACCGTACATTTCATTTCATTTCATTTCATTTATTAGCCATTTAGAAGTGGGGTGGCAGGGACAAAAGGTACTTAATAGCACCTGACCAAGGTCCCGAGCCCCATACAGGTTTCAGAGCGGCAACACAGATAAAAACAATAAAAAAACAAACAAGAGAAACTAAAGAAAAAAATAAACAAGGTTTACACACTTTTATGCAATATATTATTCATGCTTCAAAATATAATCCTTTATTCTTTTTTTGAACGTATCTATTGAAATTACTCTTTCAGCTATTTCCAGAATTTGAGGATGCATGTTTAGAAGTTGGGGAATTCGCTGTGTTAATGTTTGTTCACCATAGCTCGTACGTGTTTGACCTCTAGCATAATCCACACGTCTTAAGTTGTAGTGAGTTTCTCTTAAGGGAAATTGGGTGTGAAATGACTCCTTGTCAGTTTTGAGATAATGAAAGATGACTTTTGTAAGGTTGAACATTATTAACTGTTGTATAGTAAGCAAGCGATGTTTTTTTTAAATAAGCAGATGTGTGATCGTTATAACTTAAACACTCGATAGATCGGATCGCTTTTTTCTGGAGCACTAGTAGTTTTTCAAGGTTATTTTTAGTTGTCGTACCCCAAACCAATGAGCAGTAATGTAAATGGGAGTGAACAAGTGCATAGTATAATTGGCACTTAAGCCATGTTGGTAATAAATATCTTAATTTGTGTATTGTGCCAATTGATCTGGAGAGTGTTATGGACAACTTGGACACATGAGTTGTCCAGTTCAGGTGTTCATGAAACCATACACCCAGGAACTTTAATGATTCAACCTTCTCCAATTTGTAGGAGTTAAACTTTATATCTATGTCGTAGTTAAGCATCTTATTTCTTGCCCCAAAAACAATATATTTAGTTTTTAAAATATTCAATTCAAGCTGGTTTGCAACTAGCCACAGTGATAAATCATTTAACCAATCATTAGCTGTGCTTTCAAGATACTGGAGGTTACTATCGGAAAAAAATACATTCGAGTCGTCTGCGAATAATACCATTTCTGAGCGATGCGAAATGTTAACGATATCATTGATGTAAATAAGAAACAGCAATGGTCCTAAAATTGATCCTTGCGGGACGCCATACGCTATTTGATGGATATCTGATTTGACGCCGTTATAAATGGTAAATTGTAATCGACAACTCAAGTAACTATTAATTAATTCGTTCGCTATGCCCCTTACACCATACATGTTTAGCTTTGTTAGTAGTATTTGATGTTTGATTGAATCAAAGGCTTTTCGGAAGTCAAGAAATATTCCGATGGTAAACTGTCTATTTTCAATGTTTGTAATAATTGTATCTTTAATATTTAGAAGTGCCATTTCTGACGATTTATTTTTTGAAACCCAAACTGCTGTTCGGAGATTCAGCTCGCCTGCCCGTTAACCCGTCCTATCAGTGATTACTGTCTTTAATCCGATTATAGAAACCCGAGGCGTGTGTTAAACGCCGGCCGCCAATAGTTTTTTTTTTTCTTAACCTAATCGACCAGCATTTTAATACGTGTTCTGCATGCATGCCACTTGTTTCCTTTAATATAGGTCAGGTCACGTTGCGGCTTCCAGAGACATACAAAAGCATAACTTGCTTTGTCCTACGGAATAAATCTAGTTTGCCAAATTGTTTTCACGTACATTCTGTATAACAGCATCGCCAATATGTATTTTTATCAATTTCTTTGAGTGATTATGTTCAATGTAGCCATCGTATCAATCTAACGAGTAATCTTCTTTCTTCGTGAATGTAATAGTATTTATGATATTTTGCTGTAGTTTTCTGCCAGTGTCGTTTTTTGGTCTGGAATTCTTTTTTATTTGTCTGCTGGTGAAATCAACTGCTGACTGTGTCTCGTCAGGTGGCATGTATCACATTTCGCCCTTTCTTCGAAGTCTTTTGTGTCCGAAAGAAATAAACGAACAAAGTGCTCCATCCATATTCCCATCTGTTTCTGGTCGTACTCCCATTTGCGAATCATTGGTCCTAGAAATAGCGTACGCCAAACAAGAGAGTGTACACGGTTTTGTCAAAGCTATCAAAGAAATTAACTGGGAAACTTGAAGCAGTCCCAATTTGGCTAGTTTTGGCACGTGTCTATTTTTAAGACAGAAACGGCTGACCTTCTCTGAGTTTGCCCATTGCAAGGCACACTGTAAGGACTAGAATTCCCAAGCCCGTTAGACAAAGGTAAGCGGTACTCCCCAGAGCGTACTGTATGTTAAACCCGTTAACATATTTTTTTCTTCTAAGATGCGCCAGACGATGTTTAACAAGGAAGACCTGAAACCACGTTAGTTTGGTAAAGACAAAAAAAGAAAAAAAGTAAAATAAGCTTAAGGTTTTTGAATGAACAGCATATGTTTAGCTCAATGCGTTAGCAAAAAATGACATCACTGCAAACAAGTGAAGACATGCAACTAAAAAAAAATCGAAATACTGTAATTATTTTTTAGATTTGCGAACTGATTGACACTGTTTCTGCACTTCGGAATAACAAGAGACAATAAAGCGCAATAATGAGACACTTGCACTGACGTCCTAATGTTTAAGCGCAAGCTACTTTTCTTTTTTCTGGAGTATCAGTAATATTTAAAAAAAGATACGAGCAGTGTTCAGCGGGATAATAAAGAAAGCAAAACATACAGTTTTGCTTTCTTACATACAAAATATATATATATATATATATATATATATATATATATATATATATATATATATATATATATATATATATATATATATATATATATATATATATATGTATATATATATATATATATATATACGTTTTTTTTAAGCTTAATAGAATTTTAACCATACCATGACAAGCTAGGTTATAGCGGTCTGCGTAGCAGGTAAGTTGTGCCGGCATTGTGGGGACGTAGGCATGAGGGACTAATCGCTGACGGTTCATGTCAGTAATTAGTTAAAATTCGTTAATTAACTTTTTAATTAATGAAAATAGACATATAGTTCCAATTAGAAACTCTCTCAGCGTGTCAGAAAACCACTAAATCGGTCATTTTTCAGAAAGACTTTGAAAGCGTGAGAAGCGTAGTAGTGCACCTACAGTTGCGGCTCATGGGTAGGTACAAGGCTGGGGCTAGATAAGTTGACGGAGAGAAATTGCGCGGGCGCCTTGTCGCAACCGCTTGGCTTTGTACGTGCTCTAGGAGTGCTGATTCTTAGTGCATCTACTACGCTCTCTACGCGCTCTAAAGTCTTTTTGAAAATTACTGATTTAGGTGGTTTTCGATGACGCTGAGCAAGTTTCTAATTGGAACTATATGTCTATTTTTAAATTATTAAAAAAGTTCATTAACGAATTTTAACTAATGCGCCGACTGATCATTACTATCCAATCTCTGCTAACTTCTCTCGAATCGAATTCATTTTTTACATTCGCAGCAACATGGTTTTCGAAAAACTTACTCCTGTGAAACACAACTGGTACGTCCTTCATGCATAAATGAATATCATCCTCGACCACTCATCATCAGCAGATTGCATATTTTTAGATTTTTCCAAAGCATTCGATAAGGTCTGTCATAAGCTGCTGCTCTATAAACTGCGTCAACTAAACCTTGATCACAAACTTCTCACGTGGCTTGAATTCTTTCTTATTAACCGTTCACAATTTGTTTCAGCTAACGATCTAACATCCGAGCCGCGCAGTGTCCACTCTGGTGTACCGCAAGGCTCGGTGCTTGGTCCTCTTCTTTTTCTAATTTACATTAATGATCTCGCGTCAACTGTTTCCTCCCACATTCACTTGTTTGCTGATGACTGCGTACTTTTTCGTGAAATAACTTGCGATAATGACATAATCTGCCTTCAATCTGACCTTAACGCTATCTCTGTCTGGTGCGAAGCATGGCGCATGGAATTAAATATTAACAAGTGTAAACTAATGCATGTGTCCAGAAAACCTTGCCAATTGCCAAAATACTGCCTTAATAACATACCCCTCGACCCTGTATCCTCTTACAAGTATCTTGGCATTCATATTTCACATGATCTGACTTGGACCGCCCATACCACATACGTGATTAATAATGCTAACCGGATGTTGGGATACCTTCGACGTAATTTTGCCCGAGCATCTTCGTCATTAAAACTACTGCTTTACACCACGCTAATTCGCTCTAAATTGGAATACGCCGCGTCAGTTTGGGATCCCAGCCAAGAAAACCTAATAAACTCACTCGAAATGGTCCAAAATAATTCTGTTCGTTTTATACTTTCTAACTATAACCGAACCGCGAGCATAAGTTCAATGAAGTCTAGCCTCAGCCTGCCATCTCTCGCATCTCGCCGTAAAGCTTTTCGTCTCAGTCTCTTTCATAAATTGTTTTACCATTCACATCTGCACGACGAACTTATTTTACCTCCTCAGTACATCTCACCTCGGTTTGATCATGCTAATAAGGTTGGAATTCCATCAGCCAGAACTAACGCTTTCTTTCAGTCATTTCTGCCACGCACATCTGACGAGTGGAATCGCCTTCCTGCTTCAATAGCCACTATCGAAGACTCCCATCACTTCAAGAGCGCCTTAGCTAACATTGTATGATTATATGCCATTTTTTGTTTATTTGTATTACCATTTTTGCTGTACTCTGTTTGTTTAATTTCTTCTTGATTGTTACCACTCCCTCTCTAATGCCTTTGGCCCTGAGGGTATACTAAATAAATAAATAAATAAATAAATAAATTATTTTTCATATTATGTCCCCCTGGCCGTATAACTCACCTGCGCAGACCGCATTAATGTAGCTTTCGTGGTTTTTTAAAAAGATTTGTGTTAAGCTTAAAAAGAACACCCTGTATATATATATCAGTATTTT
>JAZHYW010061101.1:0-19028 GCA_037355805.1 Ixodes ricinus
GTATATTTGTTTCGTCGACAGTTAAAAAAATACGTTAGGCGTTATTGCAGCGAAATCTTTCAGTAAAAAACGACAAATAGTTTTTGGATGCCGAGGTACATTGGTAACTTTGAACAGCGGATTTTGTTGGCGCCTATAGCTTTATAATCGACCAGTAACGATGGACGAAGTCGTCCGCGGTTAATAAAGGGATACTGAACCAAAAATTGAAATTTTCAAATTTCGTTCGGAAATGGGTCAAGCATGACGTGTAATAACCGTAATTCATAATCGCACGTTTGTATTTTGAACGATTGGCTATATTTTTCGTTCCAAACGGTGCACTCGAGCGAGCGCTCGAAGAGAAGCGAACGGAGGGCGCGATGCGTCATGGGATATCCGGCGCAAACAAAAACAGAAAGAAAAGTTTCCCCGCATTCGTGACGTAGCAAGGCTGGCGGGATGATGAGCTTTGCCCTTGGTGGCGTTGTCAGCGTTGTGGTGGTGTCAATAGCGTCAGCGCGCTACAACCGAGCCGTTCGAAGTGCCCGTGGGGTGACGAGCGTGTGGCTGGCTCAAGAAGCACGTAGCTTCCACAGCACTGTCAGCTTAGGGCTGAACGGGGTGGGGAAAGCAACTTTTGTCCGAGTTTTGAGCGACTGGCTAATCTTCTAGGGGAGAATGGCTGCATCCGGCTGCACAAACGAGGGTCCGAGAAAGAGGAGAGTCCACCCTTTCCGTCTTCTTGGACTGTTTCGTTCAATGCGAGATTTGTGAGTTGAGGAGGAAAGCTAAGAAGGAAAATGTTGAAATGCCGAAGAGCGGCGCTGCGCCAGAGGAATCTGCTACGTCACGACTACGTAGCAGATTCCACAACGTTGCTAGACTACCTCCCAAATAGGCTCCGCATGCATCCACCAGGTGCACATTGGAAGATCGTTTATTTAGCTTTAAAATTAGTTTTCTTGTGCCTTTCAACGGAAGACTGGTGTTTTTGAGGTTAGGTGCAACATGCAACACATTCAAGCTAGAAAATGAGCGCTGAAATTTCGTTTCTACACCTTTAAAGGAGTTGTACTCAAATGGGGACCGATGACAAAAATCAAGGGTTGCCCCCCCCCCCCTTTTCTTCTTCCTCTTTCCCTTTTATTTTTTCTTCCGAAAAATAAAACGTTGTCTTCTTCACTGAAAGACGGTTCGTGAATTTTTCTGGGAACCGTGGAGCCACCATACTTCGTCTCACCTTAGCATGGACTAACTGCGAAGGCTGTGCAAGCGCGAGCAGCTAACCTTGACTGCCTTGACTGGAGCACTCGCTACACGAGCGCTCGTGCAGCCGCCCTGGCTTCATCCAAAGCAACCAGCTCGCGCTTTAAGCATGCGCGGCTAATAATAGTCCATGCTAAGGTGAGACGAAGTATATGTAGCAAATACCACCATAGAGCGAGTGAGTGAATGAGTGAGTTTCTTGAGAAAATAAGGGAGGAAAAAGGGGAAATGTGAAACGAGAGGTTAGCCTCCCACTTCGGGGTCATGTTTCTCGTTCCACTTATGAAGAAGGGAACCAAAAGTGTTTAAGCAGAGGAGGAGGGGCTGGTGACTGGCATTCGGAATGAGAGGTCCGCGGCCTCGAGGAAACCAAGGATGGCCTGGAAAAACCTTCATCCCGGTCGTTCGTGGTTCTTTAGAAAAGAGAGAGTTTGTGTGTCTTGGGTGTCAATGTTACATACTGCGGTTACCTTTCGAAGATCATCCCTTGGTCCGCGGCGTGTTCCGGGGAAGCCCCAAAAACTGTCTTGCAGATTTTCTGTCATGTCGCACTGGGGACATTTTGGAGTAGATACTCGTCGAATCAGGTGCAAATGGAAGTAGGTGTTTGAGCAGTCAGTTCGTAATCTGTGCAATAAAAATTGTCGTTTTCTCGTTATTGTTTTTTTTTTTTTAATAATGAGAGGTGGTGATCCAGGGGCCCTTTTTTGGTGAGGGTGATTGGTTTGTACCTCGTTGTGATCAATGTTCCGTGCATAGTTGTACGGGTAGACTTCTATTGCTTGTGGCGCGCCGTCGTGGGCTTCATTAACAAGGGCGTCCGCTTTTTTTTTTTGTTTCCTTGTACCCCTACATGTGATGGGGTACATTGAAAACAGGTGGTGTTTTCTTGATTTGCAATGTACCGTACGAGTTCACCTATATTTTTCGACAGTGGTGTTGCCTTTTCTAGATTTTTTATTTGTGATAAGGTCTCTCTTGAGTCCGCGAAGATCACAAGCTGCTTGTTCTTGCTGTGCCCAGACCTTTCGGTGAGTGAAAGCCACATGGAGGCAAGTTCCCCTGTGGTTTTGTCAGGTCAGTAACTCAGTCGCGCCTTGGAAAACTGGCTACTTTCAGGTACGACGTAAAAAAGTGCGGTAGATACTTATTTTTTCTTTTTTGCTGCCGTCAGTATAAATGAGATTAATTCCAGAATAAGACTGGATTGTGTCATTTGCGATGTTGCGTGCTACAATGTCAGCAACGTGGTCACGTCATGGGAGACCTGGAATTTCTCGTGCAATGTGGAGATGGTCGTCCGGTAGGTTTGGAGGTGGCAGGGGAGGTCTGTTTTCTGGGTAGCCGATGGGATCGACGGCCAGCCTCATGGTCGTGCCAAAGTGGGAATGATCGCGTAAAAAAATGACGTCAATGAGCATCGTATATGATGGTACTCCAAGCAGTCTAGCTGCATGAAGAAATTATTTTTCCTGTGCTTGTTGCTCTATTAATGAATCACCTGCCTCGATCAGTGTGGAGATGTTTTTCGATGTAGATGGCAGTCCGAGACAGACCCTGAGTGCACTTTGATGGAATGTCTCCAGGGCTTTCCACTGATATTTCGTAATTTCCATCAGAGGGAGGGCGTAGGGTATTCTGTCAACGATGAGACCGCGGTACAGTGTCAACATATCCTGTTGGTCGGCGCCTCAGTTACAACCCGCTATTCTTAGCAACTAGAAGTTCGCGGGCTTTGGTTATGGTGCGTTTAGCTGCTGGACGCCATTTGGCTCTATCGTCAATAATGACGCCAAGATATCACGCCTCGGTTTCTTCTTGCATCCGCTTGCCGGCCACACGTAGGGTACTGAATTTGCCCTTGAGTTAACCTCTCGGCCGGTAGGTCAGCACCGACACCTTTTTTGCCGACAGCGTCAGACACTCGTGGTGAAGATAGGTGGTTGTCGTATTCAGGGCTTGCTGAAGTTTCGCGTGCGCTGTGGTTGATATGCGTGTTGGGCCTGCACATCAAAGTGCAACATCATCCGCATAAATAGCGCCGTTTAGTGTAATTATTCCACCCTTACGAAGTACCGGGGGAAGGTCGGCGATTGCTATGTTGAGTATTAAAGGGCTTAAAACGCTCCCCTGTGGTACTCCTTGGGAAGAGTCACGTGGCGAACTCATATGTCCGGCCATCTTTACTTGAAAGGTTTTTTCATGTAGGAATGACTGAATGAATGTGAGTGCTTTCCTCAAACACCGATCTGATGGAGGCGCTCTATGATGGTATTGAGTGGAAATGCATCGAAGGCTTGATTAATATCAAAGAAAACAGCGTGAAACACGTGTTTCTGGACCTTGGCTTGCTTTAGTGATGATGTTAGGTTCCCGACAAAGTCAGCCGTGCAGCAGCCCAAACAGAACCCTGAAAGCTGTTGTGGTAGCGCTGTGCATGTACAAGTTGCCAGTTGAGGTGTCGATGAAGCATGTGTTCGAGATGCTTGCAAACACAGTATGTCAAAAAAGATTAAACTGGAGGACGATTTCAAAGATTTCAACTTTCCCAGCTTTGGGATGGCTACTACCATGCACGGCATGCAGCCAGAAAGAAGGGAGTTTCTCCAGACTGCCTTACTCCGTTCAGATGTTCTAGTAGATAGGGTCTGTCTGTAGCGTCCATATTCTTGAGGTCGTGTCTTGTGATGCCGTCAACTCCTGCATTAGTTAAGTCGGCATTGATTGTGAGATCGGAAAAATATGGAATTAATGGCTTCGGTGCTGGGGGTTTTCCATGTGGGGAAGCGATAGGTTTTGAGATTTTATCTGCCAATACTACAGCAACGTTAGCCATTCATAATTGGGGTTGTGTGGATATTTATACAGCGTGTACTTGGTCTGCCATTTAAAGTTGCGACGAGTCACTCGCTGTAGATGAGCAATTTAGCCAGTGCAGTACAACCGCTAGCCTGGGGCCTTTAACGTGCACCACGCAGTAGTGATGCACGACCGCACGCCGGTACGATGCTCATCCAGATCGAAACGGGCAGGGGTGCAAACCCAGGATCCCTGGGTTCTGCAGCGCGAGCTTTCGCTCCACGCGCGTCGAGCTGGGTGTGCCGCTTTAGCCCACTCGGCCACCGATTCCCCCTTAGCCATTCATCTTTTGCTCTCGAGTGCTATTTCCGCAAAAAAGAGCATACTTGGGCAACAGGTTCCAGTAGGCACTGCATAGTCGTCCAGGCTCGTTTTGATTCCATATCTGTCCTAAATGATTCACTGCTGTCTGCGAAGACGCACTGTGTGTCGACGTATATTTATTTCTGCGCCTATTCGCTTTGATCTTGTCCAGCCTGCCGGAGCATCTGTGCCTCTGGCAATCCGCTGAAGCTCGTCGTGGCGCAGCTCGAATTTCAAGGTAAGTTAGATAGGGTAAGTTAGATAGCGTACTGGATTATCTGCGGATAGGGTGCATCAGGGTTATTGAGGAGCTTTCGTAGTATTTGTCGGTTCAGATCCCAGTTAGTAATGCTGTAACTTACTGTGTTTTGGTGCGATGCTGCAGCCGGGAGTGAGATGTACTGGAACGTGATCAGACCTTCACGTGCTTGGCTCCACGTCTCGGACCATCCTTATATCACGTGATAGAAACGTAAGGTGCAGAACGCTTGTTTTTGTGAGATTAGGGCATACTAGTATTGGGGCTCCAGAGTTTATGCAGTGGAGGTCAAAATCAATTGTGACATCTCGGAGAACAGTGCCACGGTTGGTAGTGCTGACGTTGGCCCAAGTAGGGTTGTTCACGTTCCACGTCAAATTTTGGGTCCAGGACAACGAGCATGCATTTTTCGCATTGTGTCAGGATCCTATGGTTGATACGGTCGAATATAAGTCGATATAAGAGTAACGTCATGATTATCCATGCGTTGTTTCGATGATACATGTCCTTCAAATGCATAATTCAATTGTCAAGCATATTTACTTTGGTAAATTAATTCTCCACTAAATAATGATGCGCGATATTCGCCTTCTGGGTAAACTGTATGGGTGTGGTATTGGACACATGGGGAGAGTTGGTGGAGGCCTTCAGATAAGTAGATCTTTTGCAATGCGAGAACATCTGCTTTTGATTCAAGAAGGCGACGACGAAGTCGCGGGAAAACGAGGGCGAACGCTATTTACATTCCAATGTAGCACAGTACGCACGATCTTTATATTAATTTTTTTTGTCATCTGTCTTTTAGCTATTGAGGCAGAACAGGATAGTGTTGTGCTCCGTGTCCTGATTATGAGTCTGTGTGCGTAAACCCTGGGTCACACTGCTCATACCCTATTGGCGACGTGAGTGATCGAAAGCGTCGCTGTGGTCGGCTCACCACAATTGGCCGAATGCTGACTATGACGTCAGCAAAGGATGTCTCATCGACGGAAATAAGAAGAATGTAAGAACTTCAATTTTGACGGTGTTGGCAGTGTTGCTTTGAGAGCGCTATGATTTCCGGCTTCCACCATGCTATTTACAAACACCATCGAACTTGTTGTTCGCAAGGTAATGACGTCACAAAGGGGAACCATAGGAGGGCGCCACCGAAACAACTCGCCGCTAATACAAACGACAGTCTGCAAACACGACTCACCACAATATTCGTGGTTTGAATGCCGCGTGCCAAAAGTTTCCCCTTAAACTCATCACCATGCGGCATTCGAAGCACGGATCTCGCGGTGACTCGCGTTCGAATCTGTATGCAGACTGTCTCTTGTACGATGTAGCGTACCTAGTATGATGTATAGCATTGTGAACCCGGCATAAGGAACGTAGGCGCGGGAGAAATCTACGATAACATTCCAATAATGGACTCTAAAGGGTGGTTCACATATTTGCAACGGTTGCATTTCCGAGCAACTGAACCTACCTTAACGATTAAAACACCGCAACAACCGTGACTGATGGATTGCTTCGCCAAGCTACCCCTTGCATCGCTTGCCACGCGGTGTACGGCGAACACATGCAGCGGTGACTTTGTCGATGCAGTCTTCGGTTGCATGCGAACGCCACCAACGCAGATGTGTGAACCAGCCTTAAAGAAAGGACGGCTGCTATCACTTTGTGAAGTGTTGATGACGGTGATGTTGTTGACAACATTTTTAAATACCGATTAACGCAATTGTGATTAAAACCTTCAACGCAGAGTTACTCACCATTCCACTTGTCCTGTTGGGTGTCGACGTACTCAAGTCGGGAGGCATATCATGAGCTGATCGATGCCCTTGATATTTTGTCTCTCCCGTAAGAACAGGTTTTAAGAATCTCCGGGTATCGTCGACGCTATAGGTTTTGCGTCGGTAGGATTTTTGCGGTCGACTACCATATGGAGGCTCGGCTAGCACTGTGCGAAGGCACAGCTGCCTTCTCACATCGCTAGGCGCTTTCGATTATTTATATCCTGTAATGGTTGCACCAGATTTTAAGAACGATCTGTTAAAAGGGAAATAACTCCGTCAGTGCTTTTTCAGCAGATGGAGATTTCATCTAGCACAATGCAGGAAAAAAAAATTGGGGTGTGTGTGTGTTTATACAGCCTAGAATTTAATCTGCCTCAACGGACGACTTACCCCCCAGCTGTAGATAAGAAATTTAGCCAGTGCAGTACAATCGCTAGCCTGGGCTCTTTAACGTGCACCACGTAGTAGTGATACACAACCGCACGCCCGTACGATGCTCATCCAGATCGAAATGGGCAGGGGTGGGGATTGAACCCAGGATCCTGGGTTCTGCAGCGTGCACAATTGAAGAAACAAATACAGATGGGTTTTCCGCGCTGCCGCTTTAGCACAGTGCACTGGTGTCTTTCAAAGAAAGCAAAGCCGCCTTTCCCATGGTCAGTTAGAGGCGCGCGTAGGCTGTATTATACTTCGTTTCAGCTTGGGTCACGGTGTAAGATACACTCTTTAGGTGAGGACACGGCGGGGCTGAACGCGCGGCGCGAGGAATCAGATAGTGTTCGTTCGACGGGCATCCGAAAGGCTGCATTATTCCGCGGCCACCGTGCCCGCGGCTGACAGTGTCGCCGGCGGCCAAACGGCGAAACTGTGTGAGAGCAAAAAAATTATCTCGTTGCCATGACAGCCCGGTACACCTTGGTCTTTCTGCACGAGCAACAACCTCGCTGGAGCTCTCCGCGTGTGGAGCATGAGGCGGCACGAGCCGTCTTTGCCGTGCCCACGGGTCGACGAGTCATCTGCCGGCGCCGCTTGAAACCCTATACTCTGTTTCAGCTAGTGTTGTACCGCAGGAAAGGCTACAAGCGCGAGCTCTTTGCTCTAAAGCACATCTCGGCGGCACATGCTCTCGTGCACCAAGGGCAGCTGCCAACGCTATGAGCTCGCGCTTCTAGCCTTCGCTGCGGTACAAGATAAGGTGAAACGAAGTATAGTGAGAGAGAGAAAGAGAGAGAGTGAAAAGCGAACTTTATCTGAACTGCGCGAGGAGCGCGCTGTCCTCACCTGAAGAGTATTATCTTACACCGTGGCTTGGTCCAGACGCAGCCGATGCAACAAGCGCGAGCTCCGCGGGCTTTCAGCGTCCCTGCCAAGCACGCGCGCTCGTGCAGTGCAAGCACTGTTCAGGGTCACATGCTCGTGCTTGTAGCATCGGCTGCGTCTGGACCCAAGCTGAAACGAAGTATAGAAATGGCTTTCTCCATGGAAATGTGTCAATCTGCACCACAGCAATTATGCGGGCCATCTATGCTATCTGACTTTGAGTATAAGCAATGTTTTTCTTGTTTTTTTGTGTTTTATTATGCTTAAGCTTATAAAAGGAAGCGCCTTTTTTAACCAAAATAATGATTGTCAACATATATTTATATCTTGGAGAATGTTATCGGCTATTTTGTATCAATTTCGTAAACGGTACTTATGTATTTGATTAATATTTATGGTACCAAAACACTTGGGAGATGTACGACGTCAACCTCAAGGCAGCTTTTCAAGCTGGTATTGCAAGTGACCTTAATATAGGCGCAGAGATCTCAAACACGTTCGCAGGCGCAACTCATGAAGAAGTCATGGCTTCGATGAAGACAGTCCGCATTCTATTACACGTCGCTCCTAACGAACTTAGCTTAGAAAATCATTAGTTTTTCTAGTTGCTGGCTCACTACGCTCCCCCCCCCCCCCCCACACACACACACAAGTGAACCAATAAACAGCCTAGAGTTGGTTCCGATATATGAGACGTCGCCCTTCAGGCATCATAATATCCATGTTGTGTGTAGAATTCACCATGACTATTATATTTTCCATTGTTTATATCTTTCCCGTTGTTTATGCGCGTGAGTTTGTTTCACCTGGATTCAACGGAGGTTGTGATGGATAGAATAGAGATCAATACCCTTCTTCGGAAGTACGTATCTCCCTCCGGGCGTCGATTTCATGCGAGTATAACAACAACAACAACAAAATCGTGTGCGAGTTTCGCACAAGCAACGCGATTCCTCGTCCGCTAGCGGGGATAAAAAGAACCATCCCTACGTATACACAGACACAAACCGAGTTTTCTCATCGACTCGGATGCTCGTTGTGGTCATCGAATCGATTACGGGACGCCATTCGCGTACGTGTGCCGTGTTCCACGATTCCAGATCGGGGCACGTATGAGCAGAGGGTATTAGCCTCCTTGCGCCTCGTTGCTTCCATCGAGCGATCCTTTTTTTCGTTGTTGTTGCTGTTGTTTATGCTTCCCCCGGGGAACAAAGCCTGGAGAGCAATGAGAGCGTGGGTTCTGACCCAAAGTTGTCCATTATCGACGTTTCCGCACGCCTCGAATGACAAACAACAGCGGGCTCGCATTCGTGAGGCGCTGCTGCGTCTGCTCGTTTGCCCCAAGAGCCCAGGTCCGAGCTGAAATCGATACTAGGAAGCCGAGACCACCAATAAATGTCGCCTGGGAACACCGGTTTGTTTATATAGCTTCCGTCCGTTTGTTTGTTTGTGGAGAAAAAAAAAAGGGGGGGGGGCAAAGACACGAAAAGTAAATAAAAAGCAAAGACACAAAAAGTAAACTTGCGGTTCGTGATCGTTCGCGATTTCGAGTTATAGATCGTTTCTTTGTTACGCCGATGGTGAACGTCTTGCATAATATATATTTAAGGACAAGCACGGTTTGTGATACAAAAAGCGACGCGGTCGGTCTGTCGCGTGTAAAATATTAGGATGTGTAATCGTATTGAATTGCATCTCTCGCTTTGTAATGCTGAACGCGCAAGTATTGCTAGCTGGGAAATTCATCGCCAGATTTTGGAAATCTGGTGAAAATGTTTGAGCCTTTGATGTTATGATTAGTAAACCCCGAAACCAGACAAAATCTATGTGTAATCTGGGGAAACGTTCCTCGTAACCCCCGAACAACTGAAAGCGCTACCGATGCCGAATTAAAGTAGCCATCGCTTGGTGGCACAAACCGCCACTCGATCGAGCCGCCGTAGCCACAGACTGAAGTGACCAGACCAAGAAAACGTGCTTACAAAACAGCGGTCCACAAGAAAGTATACACCTTTTCCAAAAGGGCGCAGCCATTTTGAACGTCGTCACTTTCGATATGCGTTAAAACATTGTTGTGATCTCTCCCCGCCGCAGGAAAGGCTTCGCAAAAATGTGTGATAGTCACACATTCTTGTTTTGCCTCACCTATATTTTCTTGCATATTCCAGGTTGAAATGTCTTAAAGGGGTACTCCGACGATTTTTGGAGCTAGCCCAACAAACTATATTTTCGAAATCACCGGCCTTTACTCTTTCCGGTATGCTATTTAGTATCGGGAAATTCAGAATAGTTTTTGTGAAATCGGCAGGTGAAAATGATACCAAAACCAACATTCAAATATACCCGCGCTTTTCACTGGCGTGACATCAGGGGAAGGCAGATTTGTGGTTGAAGCGATGTTTATTAGAAAATCGACGTTGTAGTTAGTTGCGCTTTGGGCACACATGTCACTGTCGATGGGAAAGGGACTTGCTGGTCGAGTGGGCAGTCTAAAAATGGATTACGCCGAGCACTTGTTTCGTGCTGCTGTACGGGTGCTGGAGCCAGTTTTCATAGCATTCATTTGACACCATGAAACTACCTGTAATCAGTTGGAAACAATGTGTACAGTCCCAAGAGTGAACCACTGCCTGCCCCTGACGTCACCTTTTCATTGTTGCCAGTAGACACTTTCACTTTGAAAAACACGATGAGGACCAATCTTTTAAATTCAATAACTTCCGCGAAAAAGATTTATTTCTGGCCCAATATTTGGGCTACTATTTCAGTGATGTTTGTTGGTCTGTTCAGCGAATTCTCAAGCAAATCGGGGACTACGAATAAAACGCCAGGGTTTAAAGGGGCGCGGAACCAAATTCTGGAGCTCATTTCTTTGTCTTCAGCATGAGTTAGGTAGCAGCAGAACCTCAGAAACATAAATATTTTGTTGGAAAAGGCAAGAAAACATATTTTAAACTGAATTAGGCGGTAACCAAAAACTACCTGGTTGTTGGTTTTGAAGCTTCAATGGAATGTCGTGACGCCATCGTCCTCCGACGGCAGCGCCGCTATATGGGAAGTACGCTCACTTGAACAGATTGCCAAGGCCGGAACGTAATACCGAAGGTTCGGTGAAAAATGCCAAAGCACAGTTGGCCACATTGGATTCACTCCAACAGCCAATCGCTTCCACTCATTCTTTGACGTCACTGACGTCAGTCAGGGGCTGATGAACTATAGTTTTCAACATGGCGCGCGCTGCTTTCGACGTCGTTCTCGACGAGGGACGCCGATATCTGGAAGTGACCCGTGGTTACGTTGCAAAGCTGTGCCGGTATCCGCTTTTGTACGCGGTGGTTTCTGTGCGACAATGTGAGAATTCAGCGATTGTCTCGTCGTTCAACTTAGTCGCTGTCGACGTGCTACGTACCTCCGCCTGGACGGTCGCGTATGCCTCTTTGGACGAAACCGACGAAAGCGGTGCCGATCGGCTCTCTTTATTGATTTAGTGTTCGCCATTGAGACAAGTCGCGTTGCAAAATCGTAACGATGCGAGCGTTTTTTTTTATGGTAGTTTTTTTGTGACGGTGTGAGAAGGGTACAATCGTGTTCTCTGTGCTCTGTGCCTTCCTTTGGAAAACCGCGACCCGCCGAGACCAGCGCAAGCTTCCTCTACGTCGGTGCCTTCCCTTCGTTTGTTTAGTGTCGCCCTTGTGACAAGGAAGGTCGATAAATTGTCGTGGTGTACACGTTTCTTCGCGGTGGCGGGACAATGTTGAAGTCACAACCGCCGTGCTGCCTCACCGGACCCGGCCTGCTTCCCTGCTCGCTTTAATAAATAAAGATGCCAACTGGTATAATGCCATCAAAGCAATATTTATTTATCCCTTTAGCTGGCGCCCTCGCCGAGTCTGGTCGTTGTGATCAGTCGGTGGTAAATCAGGTAAGTATGCTATAGACGATTTCTGTTTCCTGACGTTCTCACTCACGTGGGTTCCGTACCTGGTATGCGGAACGAAAAAATAATAAAACATTTCAAACTGGAATATGCGAGAAAATATATGTTAGGCAAAACAAGGTTGTGTGACAATCACGGATGTTTCGTAAGCACCTTTCAGCGTCGTGGAGCGATCAAAACGATGTTTTACCGTATACTAGAAGAGACCACATTCAATATGGTTTCGCCCTTGTGGAAAAGGTAAATTGCCTTGCCGTCACCTTAGACAACATGCATGAGGTCAAAAATCTACCAGCATCTCACCTCCTGCGAGATAACTGAGCTACCTTAGCCGCCTGTCGGCGATGTCGTCCCGTTCAAAGAGCAGCCAGCTCGCGTCCGAAACCGACTTTGCCAATGCCGCCATATCGGCCAAATCGCGGAGCAGACGACGTACTACGTGTTATCATAACGTGCTTGACTCCGCAGGCTCCGCAATCTCCGGGTGATATGTTACATTCCCTTGGCAGCCTGACTATGCGAGGTATACTTCGTTTCAGCTTCGGTCCAGACGCAGCCGATGCTACAAGCGCGAGCTCCGGGCTTCCAGCGTCCCTGCCAAGCACGCGCGCTCGTGCAGTACAGGCACTGTTCAGGGCCACACGCTCGTGCTTGCAGCATCGGATGTGTCTGGACCCAAGCGGAAACGAAGTATAGCAACACGTTGAGGCCAGCAAGTGTCAGCGCTCCTAACTACGGTACCATTGGCTCTAGAGAGGCCGACGACGTCGCGGGCAAATCGCGGGCGCCACGGATATCCCAAGACGCACCGCGCTCTTCGATGGCCGATTTTGAAGCGCTCGCCAGAATCGAACATTTAGTACGAAAACTACAGCCACCCATTTGAAATACAAGCTTGCGATTGCCATTTGCAGATAGAATAGATAATGTATAACTTCTTTCTGAACGTGAGAGGTATATCTTAAGTTTCGATTCAGTACCCCTTTAAGACTGGGTCACACTGCTAGACATCGTAGACTGTCTGCAAACACGAGTCACCCCAACATCCGTGGTTCGAATGCCGCCTGCCAAGTCTTCTCCTTGAACTCATTGACATGCGGCATTCGATGCACGGATCTCGCGATGACTCGCGTTCGTATCTGTACGCAGGCTGACTTTTTTATGATGTATAAACAGTGTGACCCAGGCTTTGATATTTCTTCGTCCCGCATACCAGATATGGAACCCACGTGACAAAGAATGAAAGGAAGCGAAAAACGTCTATACAGATAATGGCTCTGCTATTTTTGCTCAAAAAGCACATAAGTCAAGAGCAAGAAGTTTTTTTTTTGTGTGTGTAGCAATTCTTTTACAAAAAAAAAAAAGAAAAAAGAAACGCTGCTATTTTGCGCAGCGCATCAGTTAAGCTCAAAACTCGCTTTTCTTCTCTCTCTCTCTCTCTTTCTTTGGTGATACTGCCATGAGCATGGTGTCATTGTCGCTCCACTGGTCCGTTTTGTTTCTCAGTAGCTTCGTCTCGTTGAACACGTTGAGAAATGTGCACCTGTAACTGAAGTCTGAAAGGAAAGAGTGATAGCGTGACGAAGTTATCAGTGTCTCCCCACGGTCTCGTGGATTCTTGCGGATATAAACAAGATTGGAATGCACCGGGAAGGACACTCACAGTTGCAGCTATAGAAAAAAAGCACAGACAGAAATTGTTTATTCACTTCTAGGCGTCTCGGTTTGACGACGCTGCACTGTTGCAGGCACTTCAGAAAAAACGGTTGCCCGATCATCTGCCACTTTAAAGAGAACACAGAGCAAGCTCAATCAATACAGTTAATTTATATTTACCCGTATTTCGCGCCCTACTGAGTACATAAAAACACGCTGTTCATAACAAAAAATGCGACTCCTATTATACGTTTATGCACGCTGCTTCGCCGTTATACAATCGAGGGCATGCTAGTTTCGAGCTCATGTCGCCTCGTTTGTACAAACAAGAATCTCGCAGCACGCAAATAAGAGCATTAGAGCCCATTAAAGCGGTTCCAAGAAGATAAAAAATGGGAGGGTACTCGAAAACTCCGACACATGCACATGCATGCAAATGTCGATCTCCTCAAAACAGGAATCGAACGAGCTTCAAAAGAGTGAGTGCATACACGCGCGCGTTAAGGCCGCCGGTGCCTGTGCGTGGCGTGTTTGCACAGACGAATACCGTCCCTGCCTGCCAGCAGCTACAGCGACCAACTGCAAACTCCGATCTCTTCCGACAGGCCAACACCGAACAAACATACATTCACGAACACGAAACGCAAGCGAAGACACACGCGCTGCGCCGCGTATCTGCGTAAAAAGAGAGTGCCAATTTGTTGCGCGCGCCTCTCGAGGAGCTGTTTAATATTTATGAGATTGAAGAGCGGAAAGGGACGGGAAAGGGGGGAAGGAACTCTAGGATCAGGTGCTCTACAATCAGTGTACCCTTTGAAAGGAGTAAACGGCCAGCCAACGGTTGGAGGAGAGCATGTGCCGTCACTGCATGCAGCCACCCACTTTATATTCTTTTCTTTTTTTCTGTTGTCGGCTTGCTTCTGATGAGAGGGCTTGTTGAAAGCGTCCCGTCTGGAAATTTCGCGCGCTGCACTCGAGCTGATTTGCATACCAGCCATCTTTATGGAAGCGATAGTTTATTTTTAGTGTTAGTATTTCTCTTTACCGGGTTTACGGTTCCGTTCTATGGAATAGCCATTGGTGAGTAGTGATTGTGTTCTGGGTCGATGTGCGTTTCTGTTCCGAGAGCTCGGCGCTTTAAGGATCCTTGTCGATGGAGGATGGTTGGGAAAAGAACCTTCGTTTCGAAGTTTGAACGTCTGGAAAAGTAAAAGAAATGGTAAAAAGAAAGAATGAAAGGTATGTTGATTTAAGTTGTTCCACGAGCGCAAATAGAGAACGAAGGACCGCGCGGCTTGGTTATATTTGGTGCGAACTGCTGTATTCGATTAGTCATTCACTCGACGCGCCATGATGGTTGTAGTTTGTTCTCTTCCTCTTAATATGCGTTTTTTGTGTGTGTTTGCTATATAGCGACGCTGCGCGCACCAAAGATGTCGCTGTGCTCGCAATTCATCGGTTGGCCAAACGCTCACTGTGACGTCCTTTATCTGGATTCACTTTTCTTCCATCGACGGAAATCGGCTCAATGTCAGGGTGTCAACTGGGACGTTGCGTTGACTTAAGAATGCCATGTCTCCAAGCGTCTATTGTTATTTTTACAGATGCCGTCCGACTCGTCGTTCGCAACTGATTATAAGTAGTCAAAGATTACGACTCATGACGTCACGGCGAGAAAAATTCCGGTCATGACGTCGCGAACGGGAACCCTAAGAGGGCGCCACCAAAACATGTCGGCGCTAATATAGGTTGATCAGGTCGTCCGGCTGGCTCTATTGTTTTTTTTTATTGTTTTTTATTTTCAGTTATCAAAACCACACTCATCTCACGCGCGGTTATCCCCAACGTGAAAAAGGCTCTCATCTGTCAACATCGTGACGAGTCTGTTTGTCTGTGCTGCGCATTCTGGTTGAGTGCCCTGTTTATAAACGCCATTTTAATGTTCCACAACTTAATCTGGACCATTTTTTTATGTTTTTTTGTACTTGTCGTTAACGATCGGTGACGAACGTTTCATGCCTTAAAGATAGGAATTCTTATATATATATATATATATATATATATATATATATATATATATATATATATATATATAGTACAACATTTTTTACTGTGTCTGACTATGCAAATTCGTTACCAATCCTTATTGAAATCAATGACTCTTGAGTGCCCGTTTATTTCAACCAGGTCGTGGTATTTCTGGAGTATGGTCCGTAAACTATAGATGTGTAAACGTCGATAGCTTGCCCTGAAGGGATTATCAACCAGTGAGCGCTATATAGAAGAATTCGTTTTTTTTTTAAATATCGTTCGTTATTATCAGACACGTCCAGTGTGATTGTTTGTTCACGTGGTTTTATCTGGCCATTTGACAGAGAAAGAGCTTAAACTGACACTGTGTCGCTTTCGCCCACGATGGCCTTGCGGTCGACGTGCAGGTTAGCTGCCCCTGCGCAGACAACGTAGATTGTCTGCTTGGTCTTGATTGCACTAACAGCCACCGCCTGCAGTTGTAAAATCGTTACTAGCAGCCGAATAAGTGACTGCAGAGTCTTTTGAAGAACCACGATCGCGACGCTTCGAAATAATAACAGCGTTTAATCTTATTTTCGTTTCTAAAAACAGTACGATTTTGAAAACCACAAGAAGTATTGAAATAATGACAAGTTTACTTTTGTATTGTCTTGTTTGTCGGCGTGCAATCATATTTGTTGGGGAATTAACGCACGTAACTATTTCAACGAGACTGAGAAATTAATAAAGTAAAGAAAAAAATGTGCAGACCATGCACCAGGTGCGAGCTATAAAAATTGCGGTGGCTTATCTCGGCTATGCCAGGATATACGTGGCGTGAGCTTATGCGCACAAAATGAGAGGCGCTATCAAGCAGCTCCGGTGCAGCGTCAGACTTGGCTACTGCGCAACGGAGGCACACAGCTGGGGACGCGGCGGCGCCAGTGCATCTGCCGCGGCTATGACGTCTCGACTGTGAAGACGTCACACGGCGCACGCCGTGTGACGTCACTGCTCCTCGCGCTTGCGCAGCATGGAGCACGGCTCATTATGAGAGCCACGCGAAACTGCTCAACCTCGGCCAGTGCAGCTCACGCTACAAAAAAAGAATCGAATACTTTCTTTTAACTAATATTTTCTGCTACGGTACACGATTTCAAGCAGGACAATCGGGCCATAGCCACATATATGTCTTTGCTCGTGTGGGTCCATGCACATTATCGCAGATCAAGATCTCGTAGGCCAGATTCATAAAAAACCTCTTACCTACGACAACTTAGCTACGAAGTTCGTAAACTTACGATCATCGTAAGATGAGGCGCAAACGGTATTCACAAACGCGTTCTTAAGTGAGAGGAGGAAAGTTACGACCTTTTACGGAGAAACAACGACTTCCGGTGTTGTTGCTATGGCGACGGCGTCTTCGGCAACACGAACAACCAATCGGAGAGCTCGGCATAGTTCGGAGCACGTGGATGTTTAATAACAAACACAGGCTAACTACTCGTTGATAGTCAGCCCTATGTATGTCCTGTCCTGTCTGTGTGTAAACGTTTAGTGTTCAAGCTGTTTCTCATAAACACAGGCGGCCTTTTCATCACCGCTTGACTGGGGTTCGTGTCCGTGCAGTGATATATCGACGCTAACACGATTTAAACGCTTCGTTGACTGCTACGAAGTCAACACACCTGTCATTGTTGGTAAAAGCGCCGTGCCAGTCGTTTGCAAAGCGACATAGATAGAAACCAATAGCCGCGGCGTTTTTCGCGGCCTCGGAAATGCAGGAGCGAGCCGACGTTAAAAAAAGATACGTTTGAACTACGAGAGTGTCAGCAAGAGCCACGCAAATACCTTTTCATACTCGGAGCGGACGCGAGCGTTCGATCGAAGTGCTGAATTCGCTCTGTTAGCCCGCGTCTTGGCAAGCGCTTCGGGACCGATCTTTTACGATTGCAACTCGATACTGACATGACACTCGGCAAAGAAAGGTATGACCATCATCGCGTAGCTACCACGGACTGTTATAGCTCGACAGTGACGTAGCGCCGTGTCAAAATAAAAATGGCATACTAATAACAAAGTGTACATACCGTGTTGCGAAGGTAATCCATACGGCGTTTATTGAGCTCTATATCACACAAAACAAGAAGATAGAATCAATGAGAGTCCCTTTTCGACGACAGCGTTCGTCACCGCTGCCTCGGAAAACAAGGAGATCGAGATGACGAGGGAAAGAGATTGACCTCTGAAATTTGGTTTAGCGATCAAACTATTCATACGGGAAGGGTCCAAAAGGGTCACGCGGGCATATTCCATTCAGCAAGCCTGCCGGTCGTGGGCAGACGGTCTTGGCCAAGGACCGTCGGAGAAATGCTGCGCCCGAACAGGTCGGAGCGGTCGGAGTGCCTGCTAGGCCTATTCTGCCGAGCTCGCTTGGTCGGTGGGATCGTTGCCTTTGTTGCTTTTCCCGGGTGTCTGTGGATCCAGCGTTGATGTTCGTCGTGGTCGGCTTCAAGTACTTCTTCCTTTTTTCTTGCTGCTTGAAGTCGGGACGCGCGAGAAGAGCATGTAGAAAAATAAATATCCGCTGGTCGTCGCGACCAAGTAACTGTGCGATGCTGTCGGCCATGTTGATTTGATCGTAAAGTGCGTAAGACAGCTTCGGAGCTGTCGTAGGATTTTGTCGTAACCTGCGCAAAAGTTACGACAATTTCGTTTCGAGAATACGGATTTTCTCTCAAATATGTCGTACGCACTTTTTTCGTCGTAAGTTCGCTTTGAGAATCCGGCCTCTCGTACCGGGCCTACCTAGTCGCTCGGTTGTATCACATTACGTTGTCTAAGATACAAAAAGCACATATGCGTTGAATCTCTCTTCATTCGAGAATTCGCAACATTCTGTGACCTATCATGAAGGCTGCCATCTGGATGATCGACGACGTTGTATGAGGCTAGATCTACGGTGCGTGCACGACCGCAGTCACGTACTGCTTGTACCTATAGTACAAAACACACGGTGTTCGTTGTAGACATGACGACAAAATTAGCTGCGAACACGCCTCGGTGCATGTTCCAGCATGTTGGCTTTATACACACATGTGTATGCTGCTCACACATCATATACATCATATACACATACATATACATGTCACGCTGCTCACACATCATATACAAAAGACAGTCTGCAAACCAGGCACTCCAAACCGAAAAAAATAATGCAATGTTTCGGTTACAACTACGGTTACCGTTCTTGGTGATATCGGTTTCGTTTCGGTTTCTTACGGTATAAAATGTACTGTTTCGGGTTAGCGGTTACACGCCCCTAAAAACCGTTTTCTTCTTCGGTTTCTCCAATAATTTGTTTTATTGAAATGCTGTGACAGCCGTTTTATAACAAACGGCATATAGTAGTCCCAGATATCCAGCAACGAGACAGTCACAATAACAAGACCTCAGAAACGTCTAGTAGTTCTAATTGGTCAAAAGTTGCGCACGTTTCTCGCCCCAACACTTGTTTACTAGATCCGTTGGCATTATAAAGTTTGATACCCAAGCGTGGACATGTTAACCCCGCTACTCGGGTGTTCATCGACATTCTATACATTAAAAATAAAAATTTACAGAGCAATACGTGAACGGAACAAAGTAC
>JAZHYW010061102.1:0-32430 GCA_037355805.1 Ixodes ricinus
AGTTCCGGTTCGGCTAAAAATAACGGTTCGGTTCCGGTTTTCGGTTCGGTTCGGTTCCGGTTCGACACTCTGGTTATAACGCATGCAAACCCGAGAAGTCTCCTGGACAATCATTCGGTGTAGAAAATTTTAAGATTCTGCTTGATTAAGTGTGCATAGGTCCCACGTTGGAAATGCCTATACTCGGAAAATTTATTCAGGGCGGGGTTGACCAAAACCCACTCAAAGACACGAAAAATCATGGACTGAAACATCGGCTCAATGCATTGAAAAGGCAAGCAGATGCCCGACTTCTGGGACAAGCATCGAACTTCCGGCAGCTTCACTTGCACCACTGCGGCGCTCGGAGACGGAGAACAACTCTGCGAAATAATGGGCGAGGCCAGCCCAATGCTCGGCAACTTTTCTGAGCGGTCAGAGCGCCGACACGGAACCGGATACCGAGGTCAACTTCCGCAACCACTTCACTGCCATGGCACAAGCTACCGCCCGATACGAAGGATTTATGGTGAATTCCGCTCGCAGATCTCGAGCGCTCCAAAAGCGCTCCATTTGGAGCGCGCATATTCCGCTCGCAAGTCTGGCTCGAGTTGATCATCTTCCGCTCGTAGATCTCTGGCAGCGCCCGCACCGTGGAGCGCCTCCAACCCCACCGAACTTGATCCGCGGGATTTCACCGATCTTGGCGGAAGTTGACAGCAGTTGACAGAAGCGCGCTACGTCACTTCCTCTAGTTCGGCGGTTGCGCATGCGCGACGAGGCCGCCAGACCGGCCGACCGGCCGCGCCGCCGTCGAGTTCGATCTGCTGGGATGTGTCAGTTATTTGCGCGGGATGGTGACGCGTCTCGAACGCTTCTACCTCGCGTAGATCAGGGTTGCAAAGCCAGGACCGGAGCGTGGCAAATCTCGAGCGCTGACATCTGTGGTCGTGAGAGGAAGAACGAGAAAAAGAACGGCAGAAAATCGGAAGGTTAGGCCTGCTCATTTGGCCGCCACTGATTGTTTACCTTGTTATATACACTGAATGCCGCCGCCGTTTTCTCGTGCAATAAAGCAAGAACTACCATGCAAGTAATGGTTCGTTACTTCTTTGTGTTTATTAAAGTCGCACCAGCAATCTGAACTCCACCGATAGCAATCGCTGTGCGTGCCCCTCCACTTCGAGGCGGCCGAAAAGTATACGTGACAGTGGGGAACCCGGAAATCTTCCTCGTTATTTGTGATATGGGCTTCGTATAGTACGGATATTTTCGCCCAGTCTGTGTCACGTGTCATTTCTTCAGCGAAGCCGTGACAGTTGTCACTGGTCGTCGGAAAGGTAAATCGGATGAGGCGTTGGTCGGCTTGTCAAGTTCAAGCAGCGGCCATTTTGAACGGCCGATCCTCTCGGGCGAATCGGTGGGTCACTCAAAAATACGAGTCCATCTTCCACTCGTCGATTCGGAGCGGGTCCCACGGAACAGAATTTTGCCTCTCTTGCGGATTTTGAGAGCGCTCCGCATCTACCGTTGGAACTCACCACTAGGCAATGCATTCAACCGTTCATTCGGCCCCGCTGCACGCGTTGCACCACCAGCGCCACCGCCGCATCTCCGGATACCGGTACGAAAAATGGCAGTCTGCAATGCCGATGCTGGTTTTCGCTGCGAAAGTTTCCCGTAAAATGCCGAGCATCTCCTGTACTCACTGCATAGCGCAGTCAGATCGGTGCTGTCTTCAAACGCGGCGGTGTCCAAAGCTAAGCCTCTCAGCCGTATCGGCTTCTTTTCAACCCAGCAGCGGAAGTGGCTGGAGTCACGTGACCGGATCTCTGGCACGCGCTCGCACCGATCCCACCCGAAGTCAAAGCGCCTCACAGCGCTACGACTCCGAGTCGGAAGACGGTGCGATCCGACAATCTAAGAGCGCTCTGAGAGAACCTGATGAATATACTTAGAGCGCGCCCGACTTCAACCAGTCGAATGGGCATTGGTTTTTCAGAGCGCTCCATAGCGCTGGAAAAGACCAGCCGAATATACCATGAAATAACAGGTAATGAGAGTAAGTCATAATGACTCTCTAATTATGTTTATGATCGTCAAATACTTCTGTACTTCTACCGCGCTATACCGTTTCACTTGCTATAAATAAAGACACGTACTCGTCCAGGGGACACTTACATTTTTATTCGTACGTTTTATGGGGGAAAGGTTTTTTCGAAAAGGTATCACAAAATCAAGTACACCATCTGTACTCCCTATCACAAATTATTCGCAGTGTTCTTAAACTTACGGGAGCGATGATGCGGTTCTGCACAATGTATGGTTTCACGCTCTAATGGCTAATTCGGGTGGTCAATTCCCGGCAAAATATTTTTCCGTATCTTCGGCAAGGACGTTCGCGTGGTCAAAGGCTGGCGAGTGCGCGCCGTTCGGGTGGCGCTCTCAGGCATGTGCCGGCAATTTACCGGCATAATTTTTGCCAGAGCTTCAAGAGGTTGGGCAGCTTTTCTGCCAGGCTGTATCCGGTATCGTCATATCCGAATAGGGAAAGAGAACCAAACGAAGGAATGTTCGCCGATAGCGGGTTTGAGTAGAAAATGAAGCCATATTGAGACAGACACCCCTCCGTGGTCCGAGAAAAGACAGCAGGAACAGCGGAGATAAAAATATAATATAATAAAGAAAGCTTGCTCAAGCTCAGTTTGCTATGGGACATAGCGTGTTATTACACCTCTGTAAAAAGATGTATTGGTAGTACTGCAGCTCAACACTTAAACGCGTATACTACCATTTCAAAGAGTTAGGCCAAATAAAAAGACTGAAAATTCCAAAATAAAAGGTAGTAACAACAAAATAGAATATAAACAGCGACGTGGTGAGCCTTCGGATCCTTGTGAGATGACAACAGTTCTTCGGAAATCCAAACAAAATATATTAAACTTTGTTTACCCACATCTCAGAGTCCGAATATATGTTGCTGATGTCAACAGCGTGCCTATTGTATCATAAAATAATCGAAGAAGTTAACAAAGCTCACACACGACTCAGATAAACGAAAACGCCAGTTGCCGGCCGGCGCTTTGTGTTCGGGTGGACAGGGTCGCGTGTTGCGCCACTGGCGCGGTTTTGGTTGCCCGTGCCGCCGGCGAGAGGTCGCCGGCGATTGATAACCCGAATTCGCCATAATAAAGCACGTTACTAAAATCATGCCCATCGCACCCGCACTTTGCAAGACCCTGCACAGAAATTTAAAAATATATAGTATAAACCCAAGCTCTCGAAAACAAAACAAAAAACTTGCGATGATGTTTGAAACTACTGAACATGCAGTTTCAAATTCACCTTGAGATTTATAGAGCGGTGTTGATAAATGTACGTCGGTTTCGTGCACTGCGATGTAAAACTACAGCGATGTAAAACTGCAGCGATGATCGAATCACTATAGTATACTCCCTTTTATATTAATTCCGATCGCAGCCAACGCTTCGGTCCGGTGGAGCCAATTCAGCAGCATCGAATTGGCATCGTCACAGCAATCGTCTTTGTGCGTTTTCTATCTCCGCCTACACCAATAACGACGTTGGCTGCTTCTGCTGTGCTTCGCAGCAGACGTCAAAACGCAGACTGCGTCAACATTTCAAGATTTTTTTTTACAGCGAAGCTGTATATAACTCGTGGTCGGTTTTTTTTGTGCGTATGTCTGTCGACAGAACAGTAGTCGACATATAAAATAGTCGACAGTAAACTTACGCACGTGCCTTATCTCTTATCATGTGGTTTTGACACTTGTTTCAATAAGAAAACCACAAAGCAAGTATCAAAGCCACGTGATAGATGATAAGCACAGAGCACTCCCCGCATGCGTTTCCCGGTAAACGTTGCGGTTGTATAAGCTGCCGCGTGAACGGCAGACTACAAATTGGGGAGTGACGACACCAGCCCCGCTAACAATGCGAAGTACGTAGCGCTCCCAGCATGCGTCCCTCGGTAAAGATTGCGGTTGCATAACCTGCCGCGGCAACGGCGGCGTACAAAGTCTTTCATTTATAAAAAAGTTTTGGTACAGTGTATTTACTTTTCTTTCGTCAATCATTTGGTATAGGCCCTTTTGCTGTTTACAAACATAAACTGCGGTTTGCGTCCCAAGCGACGTCCGGTCGGACTGTCTTTGCAAGCCCGTTGAGCCTGTTTATGTCACCATTGCTAGAAAGCATAAATGTAACACGGACAACAGAGTTGGAGATTTAACGAGGGCCTTCGGCTGCACAATATTACATCTTGGAGGAGGCAAGTTGGCTTACAAGAATACTCGAAACATTTTAATAGGTATCGCACTCCTTCGTTCTTTTGGCGTTCACCTGGAGGATTGGTAGGTAAACGTTTCATCTACATTTTAAGCAGCGGTGTTAAGGAGGCCTTTGCTAAATCTTTTTTTATAAACCGGAAGTTCTCTGGGACGTCAAAGACTGGTGCACCGCCTGGTGGCGTTTGTCATGACTCATAAGAAGGGTCTATAATGCAGTGGGCAATCGTTGCAGGTGATACCACGGCTTCGCTGTCCAACCCCTTCACAGAGTGGATTGGGCCTTTTTTCGTTTTAGTACATATTTCGTTGATTAAGTTCAGGTGAACCCTCGTTACTTCACTCAACCCTCGGTCGTAGCAGAGCGAGCTCACCTTATTTCTGTTTCTAGCCAAACGCTGTTCCCTCTTTTTTGGCATATTATTGGCACGACGAACACGCTGAGCCTTAGTGGGCCACCGTTCCATTTCAGCAATATCCTCCTCAGTGCGCGTCTTTTTCTTGTGAAAACGCCTGACACATGAAACATTTGTTCGCGAAAGAAATGGCCAAGAACTTTACGGCTGCGGATTAAAGAGAACGGAAGCTGGAACAAGTTGGCGGGGTCTCTGAACGGCGTGGCCCAGGGAGCACAGGCAAGCGCCCGCGTGTGTGCCACTTGAACGCGGGCACTCGCAAGAGCTCCAGAGGTTCTCCGTGGAGCTAATCCAGACTCGCGTAGTCGGCATCTTAATCCGGTCGTTCTATTCATTTGGCTTTGGTTCTGCGCCCTAAGCTCCCGGATTACAGCCGGTTGTTCACTCTTATTGGCGATGTCTTTCTCCTTTTTTCACGCGGGGTCCACCATTTTGTTTGTGTGTGTGTGCAATGGACAGGTCTTGTTACAGGGAGAGTATGGGGTTTTGTTAGTTTAGTTGTATGTTCCGCTCAGGATTACATGAATGGTTGAGCACCCGACGCATGTCTGGGCGCTTGATATAGCTTTTGAAGCCTGCTGTTTGTTTTGTTTTTCGCTCTCTTAAAAAAGCGATGCAACGATTTTTTTGTATTTTGCGCAAATACCGCTTAGAACGGATCCCTCACGTTAACGACCTATGAAACATGCGTTCGTTTTTCACCTCAAGCAATAGAAGTTGCGGAACAAATTAAAGAAAAACGAGCAGCGTTCACCCCTCAACTCGCAGCCGGAACAAACGGCCACGTTATCTGGAGCTGATTATATGCCGCCAATGGGGTTGGCAAAGCACAGGACGTGTGCTAAGTTCGAGACATTGTTATGCTTGGGCTATAGTCGTCATTGCAGCGATTAAACACGGGCCACTACCTGAATGCTTCTCAAGCTATCGATTAGCACGAGCCCAAACTGAGTGCGCACGCAATGCTCGGGTTCAATCATGGTGGAAGAAATACATTTAGGCGATGACTCTGGTCGCTCTTCCAGCAAGAAGCGAGCAACCAGGTCGAGTTTCTTCCACCGTGGGTCCAAACATAGCCTCCTCTGTACTCACGAAGCCTGGCAGTTTGACGACGGAGCCCCAGAGTGCCCGGTCGCAGATTTGGAGCGCGAGGATCTGGTAGAAGAGAGCATTTCTCGGGGGGTATGGTATTCAGCGCAGAGCTTTTGCAGCGGCGAAGACGTGAAACGTGGTTTTCAAACCCAACGAGAAAAGAAGCGGTAGCTTGAGGAACGTGAGAAGCACGAGTGGAGATTCCATCGCTGGGGACAAGTGTGTTTAGGCACGGCCGGACTGAAAGCGCGCGCTCTCTTTCTCTTCTTACGGCCTCTGCAATTGGGGCAATCGCCACCTCCCGCCGCAATTCGCGGGGGCGCTGTCACCTCACCCCTGACAGAGCCGTATATTAGGAGAGTTTGGACAATAGGCGGAGCAAAGGCCGCCGCCAGTGCCGAAGATTCCCCCACGCTAAGAGCGTAAACTAAATTTGTGACACAGCGTCGACTAATCAGGAGACCTCAACTCCATCTCACAAATGTCTGCAGTGAAGACAAAGGCACAGGCGCGTGAGCCTAGCTCAGCGAAACGCTTTTGTTTGTACGAGACCTCGTGCATAGGAGGCACTTTCCAAAGCCACGCGCTCGTGCCCATGCCTTTGTCTGCACTGCTAGAACAGCGTCCTGAGACTGGCTGAAAGAAAGCAGTGCAAAGGGTGGGGTGCGCGAGCGTCTTGAGACGCGGAGTTCCGCTCGGCACGGCTCAAATTATACTTCGTTTCACTTTATCTGCGAGTGAAGCCAAAGCTAGAAGCGCGAGACCAGCGCTTTTTGCATTTCTCCCAGCTCGCGCGCTCGAGCAAAGCCTGAACGCACGGAGCTTCCGTGCTCGCGCTTCCAGTTTTGCCTTCGCTCGCACATAAGGTGAAGCGTCGTGTCACATATTTAGATCACACGACCACCGCTAGGGGCTGTTTCGCGGCCTGTGGTTGGCCCCGAGATGCTCGCCTATCCAAACCAATGTATGGCCAAACTCTCTCAATAAACGGCTCTGACCCCTGGTAGAGTGCCTTCATACACACGCGCGCTTTTGCTTGAGTGGTGACATCTCAGCCATTTTTACGCCCAATCGTTTTTTTATGCATTTTGAAGTGCGCTGCAATCCGGTGCCACTCAGCTCGAGCGCGTAGCTTTGTTGGCTAATACAGAGACGCCATTTCAGCGCCCAAGTCACGCACCGAGTGCGCGAGAGCGTCACGCGCTGAACATTCAGCGCAACAATGGATGTCTTCACCCTGAGACAGACAGACATGTAGGCACCCTAACCCCTGGGCTACCCTTTGCCGTTTGCACAGAGCGCGTCTGACAGTGTATCTCAGCGCTGTCGCAACTTGCGGCTGAGATTTTTATAGCCTTTGACACCTGGTCCTTACGTTTAGACCCTCAGCCACTATATAATGCGCTTTTGATGAGCCCAAAACGGTGAATATTTGACGCACATCTCCGAGAGATTCGAGAGTAAAAAGTAGTAAGTAGAGACAGAGAATGCGATTGCGGAAAAACTATACTCGTCTTTACCTCCAGGACTTCTGTTGCAACTCAAGAACAAGAGGAGACGGACCCCTTCTACGTGGAGGAACTTTAAATGATAAATAATTCGTACACTCTCGTGAAATGTAAGCAGGCCCAATCTATCTATTGCCGTGGTCTGCATCATCATTTCATAGGCCGCACATGAAGTCGGTCAGCTGCTCTAGACAAGGGTGTAGTAGTCTGTACAATTTTCGCACAGTGCATATTACAGCCTAAAGTGCTTTTTCGAGGGCTTGTGCACTGATTCAGCTGATTTTTCGTTTCTGTCCGTGACCGTCCTTGCATGGTTAATCAGAAGTATTCTGACGAACCGTGGCCAAAACAACAAACTACGAAGCTCGAACACCAGCGCAAAGCAGCTCGAAGGCTCTCCGAGTGCGGTGAAACGGGGTGAGGTGGTTGCGCCCCTGGCGGCAAGCAAGTGAACTATATACGGAGAAAAAATGCTATTGACTCCCGGGCGATAGCAAAGGCCGTAAGAGAAATAGAGCGCGCGCTTCCAGTCCGGCCGTGGTTTAGGCGTCTCGCCGCAGCGGGGCGCCCGTTGCATGACTCGTGTAAAATTCCTTTATCCTTGGAAAAGTGGCGCCATTCATTGTTGTGGAAATGCTCGAGGCACGTGCAGCGCGCCGCTTCTGTTTGGCAGTGATAAGTTCATTGCGTGCGTAGTGCCAAAGATACTTATATTGGCTGAGGAACACTTTCAGTACGATGGTGCTTCATAGCGATATTGGTGAGACTGGTTTTCATGACCCTTTCGAAACTTCGAAGCTTTGAAAGGGTCCAAGTGGCGATCATCATGGCAACCGACAGCGATGAGCCAATCACCTTTAGAGGTTTGTCGTCCGTATGTTGGTATTTGTCTGTGTCCGGTTAGCAGATGGGAAGGCAATGGCGCTACTTTCCCAGATCCAGTGACTTTAGTTGCTATTACATTAGGGACATAACGTAGAACATCACCTGCCAATTGCGGGCACGGCACGAGCTAACCCAAGCAACGCAAAACTCTTGCATGCCCTCGCGTGCGATCTACGAAAAGTCCCTATTAAAGGAGCTGTGCAACGATATTCAATTGGAATGTTTTTCACTTTACACGAGCTTACTGGCTCTAGTGGGACTCAAGGTTACTCACACGCAACGCCACTGGCCAAGAAACTCCTTTGTTGAGGTGTAATTTCAAGGACAAAAGCGATCATTTTCATTCAATCTCTCCTTTGCAAAATTTGATGACGTAACGTGGGGATCGCAGTATCCTCTAGTGACGATATTTGAATGCGGTTCATAGATTGGACCCGAGCATTGCGTGGGCACTCGATTTGGGCTCGTGATAATTCCTAGCTCGAAAAGCATTCGGGTAGTGGCCCGTGTCCAATCGCTGCAACGACGACAATAGCCGAGCCATAACAATGTCGGGAACTCAGCGCGTGTCCTGTGCTTTGCCAACCCCAGCGCGTGGCTATGATCAACATTGGCGGCATATAATCGGCTTCAGATCACGTGGCCGCTTGTTCTGGCTGCGAGTTGAGGGAATGAACGCCGCTCGTTTTTCTTTATTTTTTTCTGGGACTTCTATTGCGTGGGGTGAAAAACAAACGCGTGTTTCATAGGTCATTAACGTCAGGGATCCGTTTTAAGTGGTATTTGCGCAAAGTACAAAAATTGTTGCATCGCCCCTTTAAAGGGGTGGTAAAAGATTTTCGAACTTTGGCCAAATATTTGTGGGAGTTGGTCTCGGTCATTTCCAGATCCAAGAACATAAAACCATTTCTGCTCCCGTGCGCTAGTTTTCATTTTAAAAAATGGGCAAAGTCGAAGCTTTTCGGTGCCTCTCAACTCGTGCATCGGCGACAGAGTATTTTTGGGTCACGTGCACAGTGACATCCCTGGGGGATCATGTCACTTCCTGATGGGATCTGTGACCTCTGTTTTTTGGTCCTTCAGCGCTCCTCCTGCGATTCTGAACACCGTGTGAACCGTGTTCTCAACCAACGCGGCGTCATGGCGCGTTGGTCGCTGACACTACGTAAAGCCACTGGATCCTGGGAAAGTAGCGACATTGCCTTCCTACCTGCTAGCCGCACACAAACAAATAGTAACATACAGACGACCAAAACCTTGCAAGAAGATTGGTCAATCTGTCTAAGTTGCCATGGAAATCGCCATCTCGATCCACTCAATCTTCCAAGCTTCCAGAGGGTCGTTCTAAACCAGTCGCGCCAAGATCACCATGGAGCATCATCGTACTGGAAGCGTTCCACTCTGTGTATGCAATCAACTTGTCAATCATGCCCATCTCCACGGATCTCTTACAACTATATTGTTCTTTTTGCGTATTTGAAAAGAGTAAACTATATTTTCAGTGCCTCCAAGCGTCGACACAGCATGTGGTGGTGGTACGAAGATGTACGCTTGTTTCGCCGATGTGTGGATAGAAAAATCTCGGTATACAATAAACGTCTCCATACAGCTACCCGTCACCATCGAATTTAGGTCGGCTTACCAGGAACGGAGGGGTCAAAAGAAATTGCTCGTTTGACAGACCAAAATGGCGATCATACGGGGAGCTGGGCGTTACTTAACACCATGCACCCCTGAGGGGTTCCTCGCGCGGCACACGATGAGAGAGTAGATTTTGGCAACGCCTCCTGTAGTAAGATCTTGTCAGGTCCCATTGCGGCCGGTCTGCCATCGCGTTGTAACCAAACGCCACGCGGTGGCGCTCACCTCCAACACTAACTTTCATTTATTATTTTTTTGGCTAGGCACGAGCATGGTTCGAAACCGTCCGATTCAAAGGGAACAGCTACATCATCATCATCATCATTCTCAACTCACGCTGGGCGCTGGCCATCTCGGCGCGGCTAGTGCCGACCTGGCCGAGATGAATGTATGGCAAAATTATGGGTTTCCTTGTTCTGTCTCTTAGCTTTTGTTGAATACCGACGTCTTGCCTGATTCCTTTGATGAGCCTTTCGGCCACTGATGTTAATAAGGAGATTGGATACCCTGCGCGTTTTAGTCGAGAGACTTGCCCGTCGAAGTTCTTTACGATGGAATGCGAGCAGGATTTTGTAAGTGCGTTTTTGAGGCATAACCGCACTATGCTCCTCTTAACGAGTTTTGAATGCGCTGAGTTGAGTGATAATAGCGGTGTTTCCCTCTGGGCTCATAGGACCAGCATAAATGGTGGGGTAAGATGTCCACGGGGCTCATACAGATTTTAGAACTGTCGAGAACGTCGGTAACCTTGGTGGTAAAGTTGCGATCATCGGAAGCTAGAACGATTAAATAATCATCGACATACCGGAGCACTGTTATAACTTTGGAGCTATCTAAAGTTTCCTTTAAATTGCTGTCGTGGTGCGCTAGATAGAGGTCGCTGAGTACAGGGGCAATACACGATCCTATGCAAACTCCTTTCTTCTGTAGGAAAGGGAGACCATCCCAAGTAGCGAAGGTCGACTTGAGGTAAATGTTGATCAAGTTCAAAAATTTACTTAGGGGTAAGCCCGACGCATCCTGAAAGGCGATAGCACTATACGTGTCTCTGCACCTCAAATGTAAGGCTAGACTACCTAGCCTTACGTTAATTTTAATTTTAGTTTATGGTTTACGCTTTGGCATCCTATTGAAGAAAAATACCAAATTATTCTCCATTGCCCTAGTCCATAATAGTAAAAAAAAACGAAGACGAAAGTGTAAATATACCAAAGAGTTGTCAGTCATCGCTGCCTAAGTGTGTCTTTTTGTGTGTGCGGACTTGAGTAACTATTTTGCAGGTGCGCTGTTTCCCCGGTGCAGCACAACGTCATTCATAGCCTTTGTGGTGCAAAGGAAAGCCGATGCAACCGGTTCTCATTGAACTGTTGATGCTAGGGATGGCGCTTTTTGTTTGAACCACTATTCGCACAACCTTACTGGTACCACAATAGCAGACGTCAAATCTCTGTCACGGGCGCGATGATGGTGATGATGATGATGATACCAAAATGATTTGCTGGGCGAGTTGGATAGACATCTTGACTAAAACAGCGCAAATAATTTACGTGAGGAAGAGACAACAGGAAGGAAAGAGCGCTGACTCACAACTGAGGTTTTAATAATGAGGTAGTGAAAGAGAAGAAAGGTGTCAATGGCGTTAAAATTATTAAAATTAAAAACCTCTTTCTAAGGGCTATTTACACAGACATAGCGATTAGATGAATATATGAAGAAACGGGGTCTAGAGGAGAGAACCGCGGTACAGAGCCCATTGTAGAAGAAAGGTATTGTACCAAAATGATTTGCTGGGCGAGTTGGATAGACATCTTGACTAAAACAGCGCAAATAATTTACGTGAGGAAGAGACAACAGGAAGGAAAGAGCGCTGACTCACAACTGAGGTTTTAATAATGAGGTAGTGAAAGAGAAGAAAGGTATCAATGGCGTTAAAATTATTAAAATTAAAAACCTCTTTCTAAGGGCTATTTACACAGACATAGCGATTAGATGAATATATGAAGAAACGGGGTCTAGAGGAGAGAACCGCGGTACAGAGCCCATTGTAGAAGAAAGGTATTGTACCAAAATGATTTGCTGGGCGAGTTGGATAGACATCTTGACTAAAACAGCGCAAATAATTTACGTGAGGAAGAGACAACAGGAAGGAAAGAGCGCTGGCTCACAACTGAGTCAGCTGTTTTAGTCAAGATGTCTATCCAACTCGCCCAGCAAATCATTTTGGTACAATACCTTTCTTCTACAATGGGCTCTGTACCGCGGTTCTCTCCTCTAGACCCCGTTTCTTCATATATTCATCTAATCGCTATGTCTGTGTAAATAGCCCTTAGAAAGAGGTTTTTAATTTTAATAATTTTAACGCCATTGACACCTTTCTTCTCTTTCACTACCTCATTATTAAAACCTCAGTTGTGAGTCAGCGCTCTTTCCTTCCTGTTGTCTCTTCCTCACGTAAATTATTTGCGCTGTTTTAGTCAAGATGATGATGATGATGATCTTGCAGCTGTTCCCTTTGTATCGGGCGGTTCCGAACCACGTTCATACCTAGCCAAAAAAATATTAAACAAAAAAGCACTTATTTCTTTCACTTTCTCCTTGTCCTTCGCGTTCACTTTGCTTTTGACCTTCGCCACCAGTCCTCCAGTCTCCTTTTCGTTCTTTCGGTTACTTCCCAGCTCCGTCCAAACGGCTTCGTGGGCGCTGCGGCGCGCTTTCAACCTCGCTTTGAGGGATAGCATCAGCACCTTTGTCTAGACACGCGTTCAGCACAGACCCCGTCGCAGGTGATTGGAATCCGAGTGCTTCCGCCAGCAATTGGGCTTGTGGAAGGGCCTGGCCAGGTGTCTGTACGTTTTCGGGAGCGTGATACCACTGCACCGGATGCCTTGGTTGCAGGCTTGTGCATGAGAGGACGAAGTGTTCGGTGGTTTCTTCCTCTTCTCCACAAGCCCGGCCTGTTGTTCTTTCCACCATCCGATTATATTTCTGTTGGTACACTAGCGTTCTCAGCCCTCCTGCACGTGCCTCAAAAAGCAAGCGGCTTCCCAGGCTGTTATCATATTACTGAGCCTCCGCTAATATTGTTCTTTTTTCTGAGGTTGTACACCCGCAGCGTTAACTTGCTTTTGGCCGCCTCCGCCCACTGTAGGGCCTCCTCCTCACGCACTCTCTTACGCACCTCCGTTTCCCACTTTGTGTCTGTATTAGCACTCACGGGTACTGTGAAGAAACCAATTTTTTTTTCCAGTTGATATAGCCGCTTCCTCCATCTTGTCTGTGTACTTGTAAGGTGGATGTATACGAAGAGTCGCTTGGCCCACCGATTTCGGTCTATGAATCGCAGCCGCCCGTTCAAGCCGATCTTGCTCGTCGCCTCTCTGGCTTCGAAGAATGACCACTCGAGGTCTCCTTGGACAGCCTCGTTGGCCACCATACCATGTCATGCTACGGCCTGCCTCCCGACGTCTCGCTGACGGCGCTCCAAGATCTCCCGCACATCTCCGGGTACGCAGATAACGGCGTTGGCAAAAGTCAGTCCAGGTACTATGGCCGCTTTCCAGAGTTCTTGTGTAACAACAAACCGGTTGCAGCTCCATAAGTTTCGTTTGCGAAGAACGTTGGTGCCTCGTGTAGCTGCCTGTCGGAGATGTAGATGGTGCTCGGCCAAGTACTCTTGCTTATTGGTGAGTGTAATACCGATAATGTCAGTTGGCAGCGCCCCTCGCGGTCATTTCGGTGAAGGGGAAGGAAAAGAGAGAGGGCACGGCAGGGAGCGTGCCGCTCTTATGACAGGCATCTTAGTACAGGACGCGTTGATTTCGGTTTACGAGCAGGGGACAGCTGTTCGGGCACAACAAAACCGGCGATGCCGGTACGCATCGCCCGTGATCGCGGTGGACGATACGATCGTACGTTGAGAAACACAAGAAAACGAAAGTTTAGACTCTTACCTGCTCCGCGAACAAACCAAACTGCTAGACTTTACTCGAGAAGTTGCTGAAGCTCTTGAATATATGTACCAATATTTACACAAGGTGGGCTCTTGACACAGAACGGGACATCGGCAGACCGTTGGGTAGATCAAAGCAAATTGTTGTGTGTATAGTTTATACAGCCGGAAGTTAGTCTGCCTCAGTGGGCGTCTGGTGCGTTTGGGAGCAGCCGCAAAGCACTCTGGGTATTATTCACTTCCGGTCCGTAGCTAGCAGCCGACGCAACCCGATGACGGCTATGGAAGCGTGTGCGGGTGTTGAAACCCGATCAATTCGGGCACCTTCCTCTTATGCTGGGTGACTTAGGCACTTCTGAACCTCTCAAGTTAGTTCTACGGATATGTTAAGTAGTAATCGGTACGCAGAAACATCGAGAACGGCTACAAAAGCGCAGAGCGAGTGCGGCCGGTGGCAAGCTGCACTCGCACCGCGTTTTCCGGATTTTCACATGAAAACTCAGGTTAGATGTTTCGTTTTTCTTTTGAGCCAGCGTTTTTCATTTGGGTTCTGTTTATATTGAATGGTTACGTTAGACCACATCACCGACTGAAATAGGCGCGAATGTAAGCCGTGGGACGGGGCCAGCTGAAATGCCCGATCGGAGGTGTGGCGTATTTTTCTCATTTTGTTAGAACACCTGAGACTGGGTAAGAAAATCTTCAGGCAACCAAAAGTTGAAGACAGGGAAAGAAGTCGGTCAGACGGCGTTTCAAACTCAGCCAATATGTTTTCTCGCGCGATCGAAACGCCACTTCCGTACAAAAATTAGTTTCGACGACATCTGACTACGTGACAATCCATGCTTTTTAAGGGGGATTCAACCGCTCGTCACTCAATGGGCAAATTTCGCTACACAAACCTGAGTTTCAGGAATGCACGATAGTATTCATTCTTTTGAGAGTTACTTATGATAACGTAATGAAGGTTGCACGGCCCCTTGGATTTTTCTTTTAGAGCGCTGAAGATTTTTAATAAAATCCAGAAATACGACCGTTTTGACTGTTTTTAGCGCGTTTTGAGGCATTTTTGAAAATACAATTACTTAGAAGACAAACGTAACAAAACGCTTGGCCGTACGTACTAGGGGTGCCTCTAATCTTAATTTTAAGACCATGACGAAAAGCAAAATATTGTTGTATTTGCGTATTTGTGTAAATAAAATCACCCCGTTAATTTTATTTCCAACTTGTTAAACGAGATGGCGACACTAATACTGGATACCTCAAACCTGAGATTTTCTTGCTGTTGTTGTTTTTCTCTCGAGCCCGAATTCGACCCCGATGTCTCGTTGCTCGTGGATCGGTAGCACGTGTAGTGAAAGCTCACGCTGTAAAGCTCACTGATCTAATCCACCGCCTCTGCCCGTTTCAATCTGCATGAGCATCGTACCGGCATACTGTCATGTATCACTATAGCCTGATGCACGTTAAAGTCGTGAAACAAGCAGCGGTATACTGCACTGTCTTTCATCTCCTACGAAGACACCAGATGCCCTCAGATCTGACCAACTTCCCGCTGTATAAACATAGACACAACAGAATTACAATTGATGGCTCAGTTGGTCGGCACTTTTTGAAAGTTGCAAAAAAGTGTAACTAGTCATCAGCAGACTACTAGCAAAAAGCCTGATAAGGCTCTGAGGGCGATACTTTTGTTGATTCTATTTTTTGTGTGTGCTATGTTAGCGCGCGTGGTCAAACGCCTGCATACGCTACAAGCGTGGCTCGTAAGCTCCCTAAGATTGTGCAGGGTTGAACAGAGATATCCTAATATGTAGGGTGCCTCAATGTCCTTCTGCTTAGGTTGATGCCACCCTTTGTATACTTCGTTTCAGCTTGGGTCCAGACGCAGCCGATGCTACGAGCGCGAGCGTGTGGCCCTGAACAGTGCTTGCATTGCACGAGCGCGCGTGCTTAGCAGGGACGCTGAAAGTCCGGAGCTCGCGCTTGTAGCATCGCCTGCGTCTGGACCCAAGCTGAAACGAAGTATAGTACCCGATGCTGACAGCACGCGCGCACGGGCAAAATACAAATAAATCGACGAAAACAAAATGTCGCCATATATACAGTCAGCTCCACAAACGCGTGCCGGGACACGCTCTTTCACGCGCTTCTGATAAAAAATAAAATAAAAGCGTGGGACAAAATGGCCAGATGTCTCCGCCCTAAGCAAAGCGCACATGAAGGCAACCTACTAATATGTATTTTGAAATAAAAATAAATAGTTGAATGAGTTGCAAAGGAGGCAAAAATACTTATTCCGAACAACATTTATTTTATGAAACATTATTTCAAATATTTTCATTCTCTGCCGACCTTGTTTGGTGGCTAGTGGATACGAAAAACAAAAAAGAAGCATGATTTTTATTATTTTGAACAATTAAAATATATTTTCTTAATCAACAAACAGGTGCTTAGTCTGAAATGCAAATTGAATTTTGACGTTAGCGTTTTGGCGCCCGAAACAATTTTTTTTGTAAATTTAACACTTCCCGTTTTGCGGATTACTAATACCCCTGTTCCACGGGCACACTTAACCGCGGTTAACTCAGCTTTAACTGCTGTTACGCGGCACCACAAATACCGCACTATACTCTCCCACAGCTATTTCATAAGAAGTGAAGAGAGCGCGTGCACTGTTTTGATGGGTGCTCAAGATGCTCAAGCGCACGTTCGCCCGTAGCTTTGACTGAATAGCCGCACAATGTTATCGGCAAGTATTGTGCGCTAACCGTGGCTTGGCGTAACTGCAGTTAAGTGTGCCCGTGTAACAAGGATATAAGAAAACCAAACGGGCCATCAATAGGTAGAAAATACGTTCCTACCAAAGGTGAGGCGTACGTTTTTCTTTTTTTCTTCTTTTTTTCTTCATCTTTATATTTTTAAGCAAAATCAAATGAACCTCTGAATAACTTAAGTGTCTTCATAAGTAACCTCGGGAGTTCACTATGCTATTGTCCGTTATGAACACCTTTTTCAACAGTGATTTTACTATGTCATGGTGGAATGAGCGGTGCTACCTTACCTGTCTGGAAACAAATTGGGGTGTGTGTATGTTTATATAGCCTAGAACATAGTCTGCCTCAACGGGCGACTTGTCTCCCAGCTGTAGGTTAGCAATTTAGCCAGTGCAGTACAACCGGTAGCTTGGGGCGTCTAACGTGCATCACGCAATAGTGATTCACGACCGCACGCCGGTACGATGCTCATCCAGATCGAAACGGGCAAGGGTGAGGATTGAACCCAGGATCCCTGGGTTATACTACAGCGCGAGCTTTCGCTCCACTTGCTCCAAGCTGGTGTGCTCTAGCCCACTCGGCATCCAATCCTTTTTTTTTCTTTATTGCACTTGGCCACCGATCTCTCTTTATCTGTCTGGACTAAAGCCTTTCGATGCGTTTGTGTTTGTCTTGCAAGAGGCGTCAAATGTGCCAGTGCACAAGGCCCGTGTCTCGAGCGGCCTTTGGAAGCAGTTGTCGGCGAAGTACTGAAATGAGCGGCCCTTGGGGGATCAGTGGCAGAGTGGGCTATACTTCGTTTCAGCTTGGGTCCAGACGCAGCCGATGCTACAAGCACGAGCGTGTGGCCCTGAACAGTGCCTGTACTGCACGAGCGCGCGTGCTTGGCAGGGACGCTGGAAGCCCGGAGCTCGCGCTTGTAGCATCGGCTGCGTCTGGACCCAAGCTGAAACGAAGTATAGCGCACGCCAGCTCGGAGCACGTGGAGCGAAAGCTCGCGCTGCAGAACCCAGGATCCTTTGTTTCTTTATCTTTATTTCGGACACAGGGTCACAAGGAGAAAGGACAAAAAGCAGATAAGCTCTGCCTGACCAGGCCCAGTCCCCTCGGTACACTGCATCAGCAGTCAATGGAAAAAACAAGTACAAAACATCGGCAAGAAACAAAACATCGGGAAGAAACAGCAGTGCAATATCATCGGTACCATTACCTCCACAAGGATGAAAATTACACGTCATATTTTATACAGAAGCTAAAATAGACCTGATCACAATACTATACACAGTGCATGTAAAGACAAATTGACGTTCAAATTTATTCCGAACAATATGACAGAAGAAACCTTTTTAAATCGTTTTTGAAGCTGCAACGTGAGGCACTATTTAGTATTATTCCCATAACATCTGGACCCAGACAACACTTGAACATCCCCAGGATGTCCTCAGGACAACCTTTGAGGACATTATGATGTCCTGAGGATGTCCTGAAATGATCCTGAAAGCATCCTAAAAACGTCCTATTGTCCGGCCTCAGAACGTCCTCAGGAGGGCAGCCAAGGATTTTTCTAGTACATTTTTAGGACAATGCACTGCAGGTGCAGCTATTCACTGAGCTGTTAAGCGCCGTTCACACATATGCAACCCAGTAAGACCGAGAGAGACCAGACCGGTTTTTGTGCCTCTTGCGAAGTCTTAGGACCGGATGTGCTGCTGCGGAGCTGGTTCTAAGACGTCGTAAGAGGCTCTAAAACCGGTCTTGTCTCTCTCGGTCACACTCGGTTGCAAAAGTGTGAACGGGCCTTTAGGATGCTTTCATTTTTTATTGTTTCTAGGTTTTCTCCAACTGGATTTTGAACCTGAACATGCCTGCAGAAAGAAATTCATTGTTGTGTACTATTTTAAAGTGAAATTCACACACTAATTCTAGATACTAGTCAGTGAGAGGAAGGACATAGGGCAAGGGAAAGATGGAAGAAAGCTGACGGATAGCTGAAGAGGAGAGAAGAAAACCTCTCCCCTCCAGCATCCCGTCTGCTTTCTCCTCTGTGTCTTTCCTTGCCCTATGTTCTTAGCCTGTAACAATGAGCATGATCGTGCCATTCATTATTGCAAACAAAGGTAACTGTTCAAGAAATACTTTATTGGAGAGCAAATGTTATACATTACGTTTTTCAATGTCTGCACCAGACATGCAGTCTGACTTCGCATCTTGGCCAGCACTAGTCCGAATAGTCAGCAGGATCTAGAAAAAAATCAATTCCATAAGCATTCATAATAAAAACAGGTAATGTGAGAAACTTGCCATCATGTCGAACATCTCCGGCTTTTGACTGCAGCTTTTTTAGTTTCTCTCCAGCGTGGCACAGCCACACTTTGATGATGATCTCCACGTCAGATTTGTTTGCACACCAACATTTGCTTTCACTGCCCCTGAAACATTGATTTTTGATGACAGTCACAGCATAAAACGTTGGTACGGCCACACACATCCTTATCGAACTCACGAAAAAAACACACCAGGGAGGATGGTTGTGGCGGTTGCGGTTCGTGCGAGGAAGATGCCCTTGCTACCGAGTCTATTTTCGCACAGTTGATAGGCTCCAAGCATTCGTTTACGTGCCTGCATCTTTCCCTCCGAAATTGCCGTTGACTGCTTTCCCCCATTTCGAAGAAGTACTACATATAAAAAAACACTAACCTTTGTGACTCCCTTGCATTGCTGCCATCATCAATTTAGATGGAACAGCGCGGATATACAGATTGGCAGCGCTAACTCAGTGATATATTTCTTCTTCCTCAAATCGTTATCTTCTTCTCCTTCGCCGTTAATGAGAACATTTAAAATTTTTAAACACCAGAAACCAAATAGGCAATAAACCTTAAAAAGTAAATAATAAATAAATAAATAAATGACAACTAAACATAAAAAAACAAAAAACAAAAAAAAATTCAAAATAAAAATTTAGAAATAATGTTTTCTAACTAAATTACAATTAATAATTAAAACTTAAAATAGATTATTTTTAAATTTAAAAAAGAGGTTTTTTAATTGTTATTGATTTATGTATTTATTATTTATTTATTAATGTTTATTGGATATTTGGTTTCTGGTGTTTAAATATTTAAGACATTTAAACACCATAATAAATAAAACGGCAAAGGAGAAGAAGATGACAATTTAAGGAAGAAGAAATATATCAGTGAGTTGTTATACTTCGTTTCAGCTTGGGTCCAGACGCAGGCGATGCTACAAGCGCGAGCTCCGGGCTTTCAGCGTCCCTGCCAAGCACGCGCGCTCGTGCAATGCAAGCACTGTTCAGGGCCACACGCTCGCGCTCCTAGCATCGGCTGCGTCTGGACCCAAGCTGAAACGAAGTATAGTTAGCGCTGCGAGTCTTTCCTTCTTGTGTTCCTGTGATTGTGACTGTATCTGCCTGTTCCATCCAAGCATGAATTACCAACTAGCCCAAGCATCCACATTATCAAGCCATCATCAACCTTGAGGTACAGTGAACTAGAATAGAAGTAGTGGAAAAATAGCCGGCATCCAGGTGAGGCGCTTCGTGTAGAACCTACCAGGTAGCGCTGGTGTTCGATTCCGGAGCACTCCTGCCAGCGAAGTTCGTGCCAAGCTTAGCAGTTTTTGATCTTAGCGGTTCATTAGTGTGGCCTATGTATGCTTTATGGGTGTTTCAACGTCTATGAATTAATGTTTAATGCTTACTTGGGCAATGTAGTGAAAACCGGGGTAACCAGTCTTGCATGCTGGCGCGTAGCGGTGTGGATCCGTCTTCTTTCTCTTCGTTTTCATTGCTTAGCGACAAGACTCGAACCTATGTAACCACAATGCCAAGCCATTGACATTCACAAAACAAATCGCGAAAACGACCACAGACACCACAGGAACCATCTGAGAACGTACGCGACGCCATATCCCATGTTACAGTAGCCAAGTCCTCCGGATTTCGACAACAGCGCCACTCGCGGCAGTCTACACTTCTGGCTTCACACAGCCAATGGGTCGGCGCCGACGCTTTTTCCACTACCCCTATATTCTAGTTCACTGTACTTGAGGCTATTTCTGTTTCTGTCTTGGCTTGGCTTAGCTTGCTTGGGTCTCTCGGATGGGTGGATAATTGCAAGAACGGTACGCCTTGTAGTAGGCAGTAGCTTGCGCCACCTAGATTGAATGTTTCCAATGGAACTGAATTCTCAAAATACTGCGCAAATACAAAATTAATAATAATTGTAGTGCGTCCTGGTTTTAATAAAGAATTGTTTGATCAAAACTATAGTTAAAAGATGTCCTAAACTTACACAAGTACATGTAATAATTTGTATGTAAAATTTAGGTTAGCAGTAAACATGAACTGTGTATACTACTACCATTTCAATAATTTATTTTTTTAATAACGCAATCAAATTGAGGACGTATATTTACCTCTAACTTTGTATCCTTCGTCCTCAATAAGTCCTCGGAAGGACGTTTCTAGGATGATCCAGCGACTGACGTTCTCAGGATGTCCTGAGGACGGCTTGAAAACCGTGAGGACGTTTGTACCTTTCGAGGACGTCCTGAGGATGTCGGGTGTTGTCTGGGGATGTTTGTTTAGAAATTGAGGTATCATGTATTCTAATTTCTGGTTTCCATAGGTTGTTCTTAACCGAGGTATCCTATAGGATTCTTGCCTTAAATCATATTGAGTATTATTCCAAAGGAATGTCTCAAAAAAAGTCGTTTGGTTGTTAATTATGTTGTTCCGTATGTAAGCTGGGCTCAATCCCCACCCCTGCCCGTTTCAATCTGGATGAGCATCGTAGCGGAGCACCCGCTCGTGGCACGTGTCTTGCGCGTTTCTACAACAATGGTTGGCAGTACTTGTAAGCATGAATCTTATCAAATGAATTTAGTCTGCACTTGCCGGCAGCGCCTTCGGCTTATGGAATTTACGAGGATAACTCGAGTGCAACATGCCTTTGTGTATTTGAGTTGTTCTTTTTCGCTGACAGGCAGACAGACGGAAAGTGTCCTTTCTTACCATACCCGTTGCCAATCTTGTCAGCTGCTGTGCACTTGGCGCGCGATTGTGGACGAGTATTAGAGCCGCGCCACTTGCTTGGACAGAGAACTCCATGGTACAGTTCACGGGTGGGAAACGGTTGCTTCTTGTTGCTTTTGACTTGACGCGCAGAAGTGTGGACCTCTTTGACGAGGTGAACACCTCTGGACGTGCAGAAGTGTGGACCTCACCACTAAATGAGCTATGCTTAGGGTCGGCACTCTGTTCCTTAATATTGCTGTGGGCATCGCCATCTTGGAGCTTGTACAAAGCAGACGCAACTGCCGATCGTCATGATTCAAAAGTGCGACTTCCTCGGCGTTTGATTCGGTGTTAGAAAGCTCATGTAATATTGCTTTGCTCTGTCGCGAAGGACTTAAGCATTTGTTTAGGATGTAAAAGCGTTTCCTGTGATTTCAGATAAATTTTCTGATAACTGGCAGCCATGATTTTAAGCCACAATATGGACAAGTGTCGTTACCCTGAAGCGCAGCTTATTTAGTGGCACTAGGGAAGATCATGGCGGAACAGCGCAGCACTGAGCTAGATTTCAGAAGCCATGTTCTTCTGTATAGTGCCACTAAATAAGCTACTCTTCAGAGTAGCGACACTTGTTCATATTGTGGCTTAAAATCATGGTTGCCAGTTATCTGAAGATTTATCTGAAATCACAGGAAACGCTTTTGCGTCCTCCACAAATGTTTAAACAGTTTGCGACAGAGAAAAGCAATATTATACGAGCTTCCTGACACCGAATCTAACGATGAAGAAGTCGCATTTTCGAATCATGACGATTGGCAGTTGCATCTACTCTGCACAAGCACCAAAATGTTGGCGCCCACAACAATGTTGGGGAACAGAGTGCCGATACCTAAGCGCAGTTCATTTAGTAGCTGTAGCTCTTCCCAGAAGTGGCGCGCGGCACGTGTCTTGATCGTTTCCACAAAAATGATTGGCGACACTTTTCCCAGAATAGATGGGCTTTACTCCATACAACCTGGGAGCGGGTTTGCGAACCAGTATTCAGACGAAGAGCAGGCCGATGTAGGACACAAAAAGTGCAAAACTGCGACTTTATTTTTTTTTCTTACTTTAAATTAAGCTCTAAAAATATATATACGGTAAACGACTTATTTTTCGCAGGCTCAATATTTCGCGATTTAGGCCAAAGCTGAAGTTTTGGAATAATTCGCGGGTTCTAATTTTCGCGAAGCGGTGCGATTTCAATATAGATTCCAATGTGTTTACATTTTACCGGAATTGTTCGTGGGACCAATTTTTCGCGAATTGTAGGCGATACGCGAAATTCGCGAAAATTAGGTCCTCCAACAAGATTAAATCGTTTACAGTTGTTTTTTTTCTTTTTTTTTTTGTAAATTTACGTTTGCGTGTTAAATGTGGTGGTCCAAACGGCCACAACGCCGCACCTTGTGCTTTCGATAATTTCGAACGTGGATAGAACTTCGAATTCATTCGAAAATCAGAGCTTATTCTACGTTTTGTAAGCCACTGTATTCTACGTATGTACTGGCTCGTGTCTCGCGCCGCCTGTTGGCCGCTTCTAGCAGCGGCGGACGCAGAGCGACGAAGGGGTCCAGACGCAGCCGATGCTACAAGCGCGAGCTCCCGGCGCTTGAGTGTCCCTGCCGAGCACGCGCGCTCGTGCAGTGCAAGAACTGTTCGGGGCCACATGCTCGCACTTGTAGCATCGGCTGCGCCTGAACCAGACTCAAGCTGAAACGAAGTATATACTTCGTTTCAGCTTGGGCTCCAGACGCAGCCGATGCTACAAAGCGCGAGCTCCCGGCTTTCAGTGTCCCTGCCAAGCACGCGCGCTCGTGCAGTGCAAGAACTGTTCAGGGCCACATGCTCGCACTTGTAGCATCGGCTGCGCCTGAACCGGGACCCAAGCTGAAACAAAGTATATACTTCGTTTCAGCTTGGGTCAGACGCAGCCGATGCTACAAGCGCGAGCTCCTGGCTTTCAGTGTCCCTGCCAAGCACGCGCTCGTGCAGTGCAAGAACTGTTCAGGGCCACATGCTCGCACTTATAGCATCGGGCTGCGTCTGGACCGGACCTGTTGAAACGAGGAGGATACTTCAGTCAGCTTGTCCAGACGCAGCCGATGCTACAAGCGCGAGCTCCCGGCTTTCAGTGTCCCTTTCGGTCCCTGCAAGCACGCGCGCTCGTGCAGTGCAAGAACTGTTCAGGGCCACATGCTCGCACTTGTAGCATCGGCTGCGTCTGGACCGGACCCAAGCTGAAACAAGTATATACTTCGTTTCAGCTTGGGTCCAGACGCAGCCGATGCTACAAGCGCGAGCTCCCGGCTTTCAGTGTCCCTGCCAAGCACGCGCGCTCGTGCAGTGCAAGAACTGTTCAGGGCCACATGCTCGCATGTAGCATCGGCTGCGTCTGGACCGGACCCAAGCTGAAATATATATTCTCTGTTTCAGCTTGGGGTCCTATACTTCGTTTCAGCGGTCCAGACGCAGCCGATGCTACAAGCGCGAGCTCCCGGCTTTCAGTGTCCCTGCCAAGCACGAGCGCTCGTGCAGTGCAAGGAACTGTTCAGGACCACATGCTCGCACTTGTAGCATCGGCTGCGTCTGGACCGGACCCAAGCACGAACGAAGTATATACTTCTGTTTCAGCTTGGGTCTCAGACGCAGCCGATGCTACAAGCGCAAGCTCCGGGCTTTCAGCGTCCCTGCCAAGCACGCGCGCTTCGTGCAACGCAAGCACCGTTCAGGGCCACGCGCTCGTGCGCTCGTAGCATCGGCTGCGTCTGGACCCAAGCTGAAACGAAGTATAGCTCAAGATCGGCGGCGAACAGCCCGTGGCCCAAGCCCACCTCGAGCGCCTGACCTGCACGCGCAGCTGCGAGCGTGCAACTCGTTTGTTCCGGAAAAGTTCTGCGCCATTTATGAGGAAAAGGGTACAAATAAATAGTGGCTGAATCCCCCTTAACACTCACGCGTTTTTGGTACCTCAACTAAGTTGTGCCCCGGGGACTTTAAAAACCCTCCTCACCCCCCCCCCCTTTTTCCCGCACTTGTTTTTTTTTTTTTTTTTTTATAATGATGTCGAGTAAGAAAGCATGCATGAACGAGCACCGATTTTGATATGAGCTACGCAGGGTCGTATACAACCGCTTTATTATCAGTCAATATGAAGGTGCTGCCCATTTGCTTTTGTTTCTTTATATTACAGCAAGCTGACCTGTCCTTTTGTTTATTTATATTATAGCAAGCCACCCATCCATGCCGCTTCGCGGGACCTGTCTGCGGCGGCTCATTACAGAAAAAGTTAATCCGAGCTGTCGATGTAACGATTAAACGGCCTGGCGATGGCACTGTATGTCGACGAAACGTCGTGCCATGAACTGATTACCTGCGATATCGCATCCCGCGTTCTCGCGGATGCCTTGTACGACAAGCAGTGCTCACCACTTCGCGGATTATTCGAGAGCTTTTTGGTGGGTGCCGAAAGACTGTTAGAGATCGTTATTTCCCGCGGCCCCTACCTGAAGAAAGAGAGAACACGTTGTACTGGCCTGTAACAATATTGGCCGCGCATAAATGGTCACTGACGTTTGTCTGTCGACAGGTTACCTCGCTCCATCACTCGCTCAACAGCGACGGCCCATCGTTACTTCCATACTTTGTTTTACGGGAACTGGAACATGTTATGCCCTCTATGGCTTGCGTTAGAACAACGTACCGCGGAGCTGTAAACCATTTACACCGCGAATATAGCACGGCTACCACGCCTAGAAGGGCTCTCGATGCAGCTGGACGAACCACGACCGGCACCGGACGAGACCGGAAGCGTGAAGTCACGCGGTGCCTCGCTTCGGATGACGAAACTTCTGGCTCAAACGCCGGTCACCTATCTAGCCAGTGCGGTACAACCGCAAACCTGGGGTCTTTAACGTGCACCAAGCAGTAGTGATACACGACCGCACGCCGGTACGATGCTCATCCAGATCGAAACGGGCAGGGGCGGGGATTGGGCCCAGGATCCTGGGTTCTGCAGCGCGAGCTTTCACTCCACGTGCTCCGAGCTGGTGTGCTCTAGACCACTTGGCCACCGATCCCCCTGGGTAGATTAAGCAGTTCGATTAGTACATCTGTAGTTCGATCATCGTTCGCGCGTTGGCTCACGAGACTTCTTTTTCGTCATCGTTAGTGCGCTCCCACGCACGCGGAAACAAAATGGTGTCTGAAATGCAGACTTCTACGTAAAGAGTCAACGAGGAACTGATTACTTGTAATTAATCACGTTTTATTGTAACTTTTTAACGCTTCAATTACTTTTTTTCTTGGTAACATTCGCTGTAATTCAATTACAATTTTTTCTGTTATCCACTACAAGTAATCAATTATATGTTTACCGAAAAAGCTGAAATTATTGAGTTGAGTTTTTTTACGTAAAAAGTCGCTCCGTTTTCCCGTACGTCACTCGTCTATGTTGCACCAATGTTGGATAAATTTTTAATGCGAAAGGAGCGAACCGGCGTTGTCAGCTTTTGAAGCCGCGCCAAACGGCACCTAAATTCCCCTGTTTCATGGAGCGAAGCCTGTAGTCTGTAGCAGCTAGGGAATTGGTGGATAACCTCCCATTGGCTCTCGCGCGGCACAGTTCCAAGGAACGCGACCCCACACCCCATGGCGCTGCGCGGTACTTTTACAAGTAACGACAACCGATACAAGAGAGTGACCGTTCCGATACCTCCACCCCCGATAACGATACTATATATGTAAGCGCAAAGGCGGTGGTAGAGTATCTTCGTTTTAGTCATCAGTAACGATCTACTAAAACTCCACAAATGACACCGTTCCGCTCGAACAAAATGGCGGCACTCAGTTGAAACCTCGATCTGTTGTGCGCCGCCATTCATTTACGAAAACCTGCACCGTCACGCCGTCGGCGCTTCAAAGAATGTCGCTACTTGTAGGAAGCTCTTATCTAGGAACTTTGGTCCTTGTGGCTCTCGTATCAATGTATTGTTGTTGTGTGTTTCTCTATGTGTTTTATTTTTAAACCCCAGTCCCCTCTGTAACGCCTCTGACCCTGATGGGTAAAATAAATAAATAAATGAGTAAATGGCGAAACCATGGAGGTAAGAAGCTTTTGGAGGCAATATAATGTCGTCAGAGGTGAAGCCAGAAGCACAATGATGAGCACAGCTGTTTCGGTCACCCGAGGGTGCAAAACAGCCGTGGTCGTCGTTGGAGGGCGCGGGCCTCCACACCGGACGGTAGCGTCGGGCCTACGATCGGGCTCAAAGGGAAACCATGGAGTTATTACAATAAACGCTACAGGCTCAGGTGGCGCTAGTGTACTGTTGCATTTTGAAGCAGACAGCAAGCAGTCAGAAATTGACCTCCGGTAATGCATATCTATGGGAAAAAGCGAGTGCATTTTCTCTCTGCGCTCGATTATAAGAGCAAATATCACGAATAATATGTACGTACTAGGCACATTGGAACATCCCTCAGTCACGCAGACGAAATAATTGGTCAGTTACAGCATTTTTATTTGAAATTTGTGGCATGAAAAATGGTGTTAAAAACCGCTTCGTACGTGTATTTATGTGAACTGTCGGACACTGTTAGCGCGAACACGGCGTCGACGCTTTCCAGCATGGGGGATATACGTGCCAAACGAACGAAGGACATGTGGAAAACCAAGAGAGACGGCAAGAACTACGCAGTAACACCAGATACGTAACTCCTTGTGCACGCAGACGATCAAAATAAATTGAGAGCCACGTAATATAGTCAGATTTGCAATACATAAGTACGGCTTTATTCTTTCTGCTCATGAATATGTGCGAAGATGCTTGTTCTGGGTTCAAATCATCACCCGCAAGCTCCAAATCTTTGCAAATATGAAGAAGCCAGAAAACAGGTGCCCGATAAAAACTGCCCGACATAGAAAATATTAAGAAAACAAACCTTTAGTAGCCCACGTACTTTATTATTTACGTTTCGAACGTTTTTTTAACCACTCGTAAAGATGCACGACGGGGTCATTTTCATATAGTGACAGGACGGGCATATTAACAATATATAAGCACCAACGGAATGCTGGCGAACTTTGAACACACTCTACATTCCTTTCGATCGTTATTTTGCTTAGAATCGTCGCTCGTTTCTACATACCTGCCATGGAACAGAGGTTTGTCCCGGAAATAGAGCAAAGTTTAACATCGTTCGGTGGTAAAGAAAAAATGCTGTAACTAAAGCAATTACACTTTCACAGTACCAATAAAGGTACATACTATCCGTTACAACCGATATGACAAAAGTTATTCATGTTATTTTCTGGCGAAGAGACAAAATTCACGCGCGTTTTCCCATAGGAATACACAGGGAGGCTGGAAATGTAGACTGCATGCTGTCTGCTTCAATTTGCAACCGGAAGTCCCGTAGACACTAGCGCCAGCTGAGCCTCTAGCGTTTATTGTAATAACTCTATGAGTGAAACGGAGCGTAAGCGCAACATCTGGCCAGAGTCTAATTTCCGACATTTTTTTATTTTATTTTTCTGGCGCAAAATGTACCTTGTTATGGACTGGAGCTCGTGCAAACTTTGGGTTCATTTATTTAAAAACAGAATCGGTCTATTTCGGCAATTTGTGTGCGGACAACTAAAACGATGCTTACCGGTAAAGAAAATCTAAAAAAAAGCGAAGAGCTACAGTTTAATAGGCAATTTTTGTATACACTGATAATTACAGGGTTTCGGAGAGTTCCCTTCAAATTCGGAGGTCTTCCTTTCCCCTCTCTCTTTTAGGATAGAATGTTAAACCATAGGGCTAAGCACAACACTCGAAGCAGCGTTCCAGGCATCATATAGTAAAACACTGCGTGGCTCCACGATTATTTTGAGCAAAAACCTGAAGTCGGACTTTTTCACGGGGTCAAAAATACTTTTCATATTTGACAGGCGTTCAAAGTTTTTTGTTTTTTTTTCTACCTTTGCAATTACGTGTTTTATTTTCTACATTATGCGATGGTTTTTTTGTTGTTTTTTTTATGATTTCGCAACACTGACGGTTCCGTCCCACTCGCATCGGTCGTCCAGTTACACGGATGACTGTTTGACGAGCAGGTAGCACGGCATCTGCTCTGGTATTTCCCATGATGCCGACTTGCTTCGCTTGCATTGCTGTCAACCGGATTCTCGGGGCGGTTCAAAAGTCAGCTCCACCGCCGTGGTGAGCCGAACGAACGCCCACGATTCCAAAGCAGTGTTTTGATTTCCGGTGCGCATCCTGCTATCGTATTTATAACGTATTTAACCGTTTTTCTTTTACCCAGAAAAGGCTTTTGACGAGGTTCACTTCGTCAAAAACCTAGGACTGAAAAACAAGGGACGAACGCCTTCTGAGAGAACAACGTAGCGACGTCATGCTTCCGCGCGTGTTTAAGTTCGCTGCACTTTATTTTTTTTTTTTTTTACTTTCTCCGCGAGTTCGCGAGTGTTTCTCAGCGGATCCGCCGGTCGTCTCGCAGCACGACCGCGCGGCTCACGGTTCATCGAGAAGCAGAGACCAGGGACTCCTCCAGATGGGAGCGAACGTGAACGGTGTAACTTTTCCGGAACAAACGAGTTGCACGCTCGCAGCTGCGCATTGAGGTCGGGAGCTCGGGGTGAAGGCAAAGAGCTGTTCACCGCCGATCTATGCGAGCTAGATTTTGTTTACCCGTCGTCCGCCACTACCTGCACGGGCCAACGGCCGGCGCGGAGCACGAGCAATATAGTAAAAATATGGCTCCGATTTACGACTGGCTCCGAAGTTCGTACCACGTTCGAAACATTCAAAAGTATTTTGTGTACACCCTATTTGCTGATGTTGTTATGCGTTGGTTTGCACTCGAGTTATCAGTGCTTGCAAGTGCGTCATTTGTGTGCAGATGAAGTCGCTGACGCAGCTTTAAAGGATGCTGAACCAATCATTTCAGTGCCCATATTAAGTGGCGCACGATCTTTCCACGAGTCAGCAGCCGACGTTGGGGGATCGGTGGCCGAGTGGTCTGCGCACACCAGCTCGGAGCACGTGGGGCGAAAGCTCGCGCTGCAAAACCCAGGGATCCTGGATTCGATCCCCACCTCTGCCCGTTTCGAACTGGATGAGCATCGTACCGCCGTGCGGTCGTGTACCACTACTGCGTTTTGCACGTTAAAGACCCCAGGCTGGCGGTTGTACTGCACTGGCTAAATTGATCATCTACAGCTGGGAGGGAAGACAAGTCGCCATTTAATGCAGACTAAGTTCTAGGCTGTAGAAACATACACACAACCCTAATTTTTAAGCAGCAGCCGACGTGCGTGAGCACACGCGACGAAATTGACGTTTTAGTCATCCATTCACGCTTAAGATGACAGTGAAATGTGTGGGCTCCGAGGGAAAGGAGAATAAAGACAGGCTTTTCATCTCCACGATGGGGTCTGAAGTAAAAGGTAGGCGATTAATTGGTGCTAACAAGCACGTAGCCTTAACCTGTGAAGATGAAAAGACCTGTCTTTATTCTTCATTTTGCCCGAGTCCGCACGTTTCACTGTCATTTTAACGTGAATGGAGGACTATGACGTCAATTTCGTGGCGTGTGCTCGCGCACACCGGTGGCTGCTGGCTCGTGGAAAGATCGTGCGCCACTTATTATGAACACTAAAATGTTTGGTTCAGTATCTCTTTAACATCATGTATTGGCTTTGGCGGCGTTCATCGCATGTTTTTCGCATGGAATTTTTCCGACGAATACGCACCGGCGTGTTCGCAATAGATTCTTGCAGCGCGAATTTTGCTGTTAATCTTCGCTCCACTGAGTTCAGCCTTTAGATGCGAGTCTGCTAATGACTAGCGTCAGATTATGCACAAGTCACTGTCGTAGGTAGAAAATACGCTTCTGACCGTGGTGCCATTTTCAGCGCTTGTACGTACGGCGCGTGCTTTGCTCGCTTTGGGAATCGACGAACACGTTTGTGCTGAGCAGTGAAGATCGCATGCTGAGCTGTGTCCCCCTCCCTTGTTCCGTCGCCACTGGACACTGCATCAAGCTCGTTCCTGAACAGCGAATGCCGCAAATTACAAATACAGTCGTCATGAGTAAAGTAAAACACTGTTCCAGAAGCACATACGCGGCTTCACGCACATTGCACTCGCAAAACACATCCACACGGCATCAGTTCTTGATCGGTATCCAAACGTGCGAAAGCACAGAGACGCAGCACTTCGGCGTGCCAAGGAAGCTTTGATCACGCCGCGAGGCCGGCAAAACTTATTTTCGACGAGTTGTGCCTTTTTTCTGCGGCCCTGCGCTTTCTTAAAACATTTTCACGTGTTCTCAACGGCAAGACTCACCGCTGACACAGGGTTTTAAAAAGATTTTTCGGCGAATGACGACGAATAAGTAGAAAACGTGTCTTCAGCACGCTGCCGCCAGCCTCTGCAACGCTAGCAAAAAACGTTATTTCTATTCTGGTGAAGAAGGAAGAGCAGCGGACCTTTAGTTTCTGTTCTCGGCGATGGCTTTCTAGGCGAGCGATCTGCTCTCTTTTCGCAAGGGAATCTGAAGCGCTCGACGAAGTGGAACTTGAGCCGATAGCGGCCTCGCGGCGGTTGCGGAACCATTCGCGCTGCTGCGCACGTCGCCGTCGCTCATAGATGATGACACCGAACTCTGGACAGCTACCGCTATCTATGAGCGACGGCGGCAACCAGCCGGTTGTCTGGTTGCCGCCGTCGCACATAGATGGCGGTAGCTGTCCAGAGTTCGGTGTCATCATTTCTTTGCTGGTGGACACGATCCTGTGGAAACTAGCCCTTAACAGCTCCGCTGTAAAACACGATTTCGCTCCACGTAAGATGGCCGTCCGGTGGCCGCACTCGCAGAGCGGGAAAGCGCGACCATAGAGATCAGTGGTTGAGGTCAACCTGTATGTCCGACCCCTTTGGGCATAGCACTCCCCGTATTCCGTGTTTATTTTTCCCCATTAATTAGACACACCGCGCCTTTAGTAATCACACGCATATTAACGCTTATAATTTTTTTTTTGACATATATCTGTGGACAGAAAGAAATGCAATTAGAGCGCAGCTCTTGAGGAGGAGGAGGGGAGGGTATGTCCCTCTCCTCCTCCCTGCCGTCCTCCTCCAGCTCCTCTGCCATTTAGCGGAAAATGTTCGCCCGCTAAATCTAGCGAAACATTTTCTTCGATAAATTTAACGGGAAATTTTAGTAACGCGCGGTTGCGCCCGGTTGCATTATCCCATAATGCAACGCGCACGGTTACGCCGACAGCGACGCCGACGCCGCTCAACCCGGAAATGGGCGCCTAAGACCTGCGCTATAATATATTTTGAGCCACATGGCTATCTTGCACCGCAACAGAAACATCAACAGGATAACAGCAAACCCTTCGATGAGCCTGTAACTCCGTCGAGCTACTGGCTCATGAAAACACTACTCTCGGAAGCCGACCGTGCGTTACATATACCGTCGTCGTGCTTGGAGCTCGCCGGTGACTTTTATGCATACCCGCTTTTTCTGCAGCGACTCGGCGTTCTTTGTAGTACACTCGAATCTCACAAACACAGGAAAGGCACACGCAAAAGGAACCGATTGAATATTCCGAGTCGAACCTCCCAAAACTACGGCGGCCGTCACCGCCCCTGCATGTGATGACAGTCGGCCTCTGCTCACTGACTGCAGTTTCGTGGTTTCGTTTTCTTTAATCGTAGGAATAATATATTTAACCTGAAACTCCTAACCCCAGAAGATATTAATCATGATGCTGAA
>JAZHYW010061104.1:0-10631 GCA_037355805.1 Ixodes ricinus
CCCATTGCCATCTTTATGTGTCAAAATGAGTATATGTGTAAGTGCATTTTAGGTTAGATTTATGCAAATGTTATTAAAATATTTAGGTTTCAAGTGCCAAAGGCATCGTTTCTTCTTTAGACCACCAAACCATGCAAAGAATACTCGGCGCAGCGCATGAATGGTGCGCAGAACTTCCCGTTTTTAATCGATATGATCGTACATTTTATCCTGCATCGTCGATGCCAGATATTGGACTTGAAGCCTTATAGATTCGAGACTTGTTGTGGAACGACCAAAGCTGGGCTACAGAATATAGTAAATAAGAACTGCGTAGTTATTCGTAAAAAAATATATTGCTTTCACCACTCAATCACGCACTCGCACCTTGCATCCTCTAAATATTGTACCGTATAGATGTTGCCTCAACATTTTTAAATATTGTTTTTTCCGAGGACCGTCGATACTTGGAACAGCATTGATGGAACCGCGCGCCGTGAAAGTGAGGCAGGGTAGAGGAGCGCGCGCCTGCAGGGACATCAAAAGGTCGAGCTCTGATTCGAATGATTAGTGGGAAGACCTAAAGCCTTCGGCTCCACTGCCCCTCGTCGAACGCGTTCTAATGCGAAAGCCAAACACCGGACGCCGGCATTCCGCGTTACTGACGCGTTCGAAGAGTGCAGTGGAAACCACGGATATATGTTCCAAATCTCACCCGAGAGACCTGTCTCCTACGTCAGCGAATAATACCTCGTGACATCGCGAGTAAACGGTCATCTTCCGCACATCAGAGCAACGGTGAGTCTGCCAACACGGCTCACACCGCGAGTGACCATCCTATCTCTAACCAAGATCGTCGTCCAAGGCCTCAGGCCTCATTCGGTCAAGCAAGAAATTGCAACATTAGAGCGGTTCCTCGTGCACCGCCTTCGAAAGGCTTGTTTGTGTCCCGTTTGGACCCAGCCACGACGGTCGCAGACATTGAAGCTACCGCAAGAACCGTCCTCGGTGACAAATCAATGATATGCACGCGACTAAAAACGCTATATCCGACCTACAATTCGTTCCATCTCGCCATTGATGAGGAAGCGTTGGTGGCGTTGAACAGTTCCGATGTGTGGCCAGATGGCTCTCTTTTTCGTCCTTTTATTGGGAGGCTGCCTATCTCACGGCATTACGTGGTTGTTCCGAATAGCATAGGTCACGCTGATCATGGCTCGAAATCTTAGCGTATACTACCAAAATGTCCGTGGTCTTAGAACCAAAACTGATGAATTTATGTCTAACCTACTAGGCAGTGATTATGATATTGTTTCATTGTCGGAAACCTGGCTTCATGACGGTATCGCCAGTAGTGAATATTTTCCTTCTTCTTTTTCTGTGTTTAGAAAAGATCGTGAATATACTTCCGGGATGAGATACGGCGGTGGTGTACTTATAGCTTGCAGGCAATCTTTGAACGCACATAGACGTCACGATCTCGAAACATATCAAGAATCGGTCTGGGTGGAGATAACTTCCGCTGATGGGTTCAACCTTCTTATTGGATCATATTATTTTCCCCCTGCCTCAGATTCTGCTATCTTTATAGACCACTTCCATTTCCTAGAAAACAGTATCGATATGACTGAATATCGCGTACAAATTTACGGAGATTTTAATCTGCCAAAGGTGGACTGGCCTTCCGGCATAATTAACAGTGCAAGCTCATGCACGCGTCAAAAAGCGTCCTGCTTGTTCAACTTTATCAATTTTAATGATTTTACGCAGCAGAACACGTTTGCGAACTGCTCCGGTAATATTCTGGATCTAGTTTTATCTAACTTCCATATCGCGGAAGTGACTCGCATAAGTGATCCACTGGTAAATGCTGATGCTTACCACCCTCCGCTCGCAATCTCGTTTTCAATGTCTTTAAGGATGATACCACCTTGCTGCGTGCTAAGATATACGTACGGTCTCGGTGATTATTTTGGGTTATTTAAATATTTTAAGAAATATGATTGGAGCATTATGTTACAAAATTCGGATGTTGATTTAATGGTGGACGATCTTAGGTCAGTAGTCAATAAAGCAATGGATAAGTTTATTCCTAGGCACCTTCAACGTCCCGAGAAGTATCCAAAATGGTTCTCTAAGGATCTGCGACATTATTTAAGGTTAAAATTGCATTACCATAGATTGTATAAAAAGACAAAACTGGACTTCTGGTATGAAAAATATAGCATATGCCGTGAACTAACAAAGAAGCTCCTCGTTAATGACCAGTATATGTATCGTAAGCAAGTGGAGCTGAGCTTAAACAAACGACCTGAAGAATTCTGGCGCTTTGTAAAAAAACATACCAGGAAGGAGTCTGGCAATATAACGCTGCGCAGTGGATCTGGTGTTCATATTTCCCCAAAGTCTGTTTGCGAACAGTTTTCACATCATTTTAGTTCATGTTTTTCTAGTGTCAACACCAGTTCGCCTGTGACATGTGGGTCTGATGACTACTTGCCTCTTACGAGAATTACAGTTGATGAGGTGTTTTCGGCTATTGGAAAACTAAACTCTAAACTATCGACCGGCTGCGATGGTATTCCCAATTTTATTGTGAAGGGCTGCAGCGAAATTTTTGCTCCTGTTCTTGAGAAGTTGTTTAACTTGTCGCTGCAAACAGGTATATTTCCAGAAAACTGGAAATCTTCAATTATTGTCCCAATTTTTAAATCTGGTAATTCTAGTGACGTCAGCAATTATCGTCCAGTATCTCTTTTAAATGCATTTTCAAAAGTATTCGAGAAGGTGATGTACAACCGCCTATATAATTATTTTAAACGAAAGGTAGTTCCTATACAGCATGGTTTTGTAGCAGGAAGATCCGTTGAAACAAATTTATGCACATTTCTTAATTATTCTATGCCAATTGTTCAGAGCCGGGGTCAGGTAGATGCAGTATATTTGGATATGTCCAAAGCCTTCGACAAGGTCAATCATGCATTGTTATTGAAGAAACTTGGGAACTATGGGCTTGGTCCTGAATATATTACCTGGTTCAGGAGTTATCTACATAAAAGACAGAACAGTGTTAGGGTTTCTGGCTACTTGTCACAACCTTTCATGTCTATTTCGGGTGTACCTCAGGGCTCGAATCTTGGTCCGCTGTTGTTTATTATTTTTATAAACGATTTACTGTCCTTCGTGGAAAACTCGCAGGTGCTCATGTTTGCAGACGACGTTAAACTGTTTCGGCAGGTCAACACTATCACTGACTGTGCTTTGCTGCAAGAAGATGTCGATTCAGTACAAAGATGGTGTAATTTGAACAATCTAGTTTTGAACCCCCGCAAAACCCAAGTGATGTCTCTGTCCAGAAAGCGTAGCACATTATCTTATATGTACTGTATGGGAAATGAAACTATAAGTCGGACCACAATAGTTAAAGATCTAGGGGTGTTTGTGGATGATCACCTTTCTTTTAATTCTCACATAAACTCCATTGTTAGCCAGAGTCTGCGCATGTTGGGAATAATGGCCCGCCTAACTAGACCATTTAGCACTCATCATTGTCTGTTGCGACTCTTTAGTACTCATGTACGCTCTAGACTTGAATTTGCATCTGTTATTTGGAACTCTATCTCTAGTACAGCGAGTGAAAAAATTGAACATATACAAAAACGATTTGTGCGGATTGTCTATGACAGATATTTTGGTCGTAAATGTTATTTTCAATATAATTTAATTTTATCCAAACTAAAACTGTGCGCTCTGCATAACAGGAGATCTGTCCGGGATGTTAAGTTTTTGCACAGGTTGATCCATGGGTCCATAGACAGTCCTTCACTTCTTGCTTCTTTACACTTCCGCATTCCCGTCAGTGCTAACTCTAGAAATCTCAGAGTTTTTTATCCAGATATTCATAGCAACTTGTCACCCATATCACGAATTCAACATGTTTTAGACACGAAGTTTTGCAATGTTGATATTTTTTGTACAAAATTGCCTCTTGTTTGTACAGGGTTGCTCTAAAATTGCCAAAACTGTTTGCATGTGTATTAATGTAAACCATATGTATAAGTTTTAAAACATGTGTATAATTTGAAGCATGTATATTTGTTATGATTATGTATTTTGTGCTTCGTGCTTTACCGCAAAGGCCTTTGAGCTGTTGGTAAGCACGCGAAAATAAACATTGAATTGAATAGGTGACCGGCGTTTGAGCCGGAAGTTTCGTCATCCGAAGTGAGGCACCACGTGACTCCACGCTTCCGGTTCGTCCGGTGCCGGTCGTGGACCCGTGGTTTGTCTTGCTGCATCGAGAGCCCTTCTAAGCGTGGTAGCCGTGCTGTATTTGCGTCGAAAATGGTTCTCAGCTCGGCGATACGTTGTTATAACGCAAGCCATAAAGGGCATAAGATGTTCCAGTTCCCGGGAAACACAGCAAGGAAGCAACGATGGGCCGTCGCTGTTAAGCGAGGATGGAGCGAGGTGACCTGTGACAGACAAACGTCGGTGACCGTTTATGCGCGGCCAATATTGTTACAGGCCAGTACAACATGTTCTCTCTTTCTTGAGGTAGGGGCCGCGGGAAATAACGATCTCTAACAGTCTTCTGGCACCCACCAAAAAGGTCTCGATTAATACGCGAAGGGGTTAGCACTGCTTGTCGCAGAAGGCATCCGCGAGAACGCGGGCACGACGTTTCGTCGACATAGAGTGCCATCGCCAGGCCGTTTAATCGTTACATCGACAGCTCGGATTAACTTTTTCTGTAATGAGCCGCCGCAGACTGTTCCTGCGAAGCGGCGTGAATCGGTAGCTTGCTATAATATAAATAAAAAAAACAGGTCACATGGCTGAAAAAAAAAAACGGGACTGCGGGTAAATGACACAACACTAAAAAGTCTCTAACACAGCTGAAATTTTTATTTTCCGAAACCTGCTTGTTGTAATATAAAGAAACAAAAGCAAATGGGCAGCACCTTCATATTTGCTGATAATAACGCTGTAGTACGACCCTGCGTAGCTCATATCAAGACGGGTGCTCGTTTATGCAGGCTTTCTTACTCAACATCATTAAAAGAACGTGCGGGAAGGGGGGTTATTGTAGTTCACGGGGGACAACTTAGTTGAAGTACCAAAAACGCGTGAGTGTTAAAAAGTAAGGATTGTCACGTAGTCAGATGTCGCCGAAACTAACTTTTGTACGGAAGTGGCGTTTTGATCCCGCGCGAAAACATAATAGCTGAGTTTGAAACGCCGTCTGACCGACTTCTTTCCCTGTCTTCAACTTTTGGTTGCTTCAAGATTTTTTTCCCAGTCTCAGGTGTTTTAACAAAATGAGAAAAGTACGCCAAATCTCCGATCGGGCATTTCAGCTGGCCGCGCCTCACGGCTTACATTCGCGCCTATTTCAGTCGGTGATGTGATCTAACGTAACCATTAAAAATAAACAGAACCCAAATGAAAAACGGTGGCTCAAAAGGAAAACGAAACATCTAACCTCAGTTTTCATGCGAAGATCCGGAAAGCGCGGTGCGAGTGCCGCTTGCCGCCGGCCGCACACGTTCTGCGCTTTCGTGGCCGTTCTCGATGCTTCTGCATACCGATTACTACTTAACATATCCGTAGAAGTAACTTGAGACGTTCAGAAGTGCGTAGGTCACCTAACAGCAGAGGAAGGTGGCCCGGATTGATCGGTTTTGAACACCCGCACACGCATCCATAGCCGTCATGGGGCTGCGTCGGCTGCTAGCTACGAACCGGAAGTGAATAATACCCAGAGTGCTTTGCGCCTGCTGCCAAACGCCGGTCACCCATTGAATTGAATTGAAAAATTGAATCCCCGACTTGATTTTGGAACGGCCGGGATCATCACCTGGATACTACGCGGATTGGCTTCGTCTTGGGCTACGGCACAAAGAAAACACAGCAGCGACGGCGGAAAATAGCGGACGATCTCTTTTGATCACGGAGAAAGCGCTAGGAGAGACAATAATAATAATTACGACGCGGTGTTTTCTGATGTGGCTCCACTGACTCCTTTTACCTACCTTCAATTTGAGCTCTATATTAAGATCAAAATTACTTACTCCTTACAGTTAGACATCAAAAATTTGTTTTTATTAATCAGCGTGATCGTGGTAAATCTGGTCCACGTGCCCTAAACGCATATGTTCCACGCATCGTAATTTGCACCGATTATGCTTTGCAGAAATTACGTACTTGCACACGGTGTAGTGGTGCAGCGCAGGGCTTTCTTTACAGTTATATGTAGTTTACGTTCGCTTTGACGCGAATATGATTACAAAATCACAAAGAAAACTTCCGAACCGCTATTGGAAATTTCTTGTGGAGGGAGATGGGGAGGGGTTGTTGACTGATCATATACATGAAACTTTCTGATGCCTTCAACTGCTTTAAAAACGTTATCCTCTCATCACATACTCTGGGGGAAACAAAAAACTTCAACATTATTTACTGCGTTCGAATATTTTGAGCCGTGAATGTGAGAATACGGCATTCCCTCCAACGCCGAGGATGCGGAGAAGCTCCTGTTTACGCTCGCACTCTAAGAATAACAAATAATCAGGTACCCAGCCAGGATTTTGTTTTCGGGGGAGGGGGGGGGGGGAGGGCGCCCATGACAAAATGCTTTATGAGGCGGAGGGGGAGAGGAGGCCCCAGCAAAATGGAAGATTTAACCCCCCCCCCCCGGGAACGCGCCTAGCAACAGGTATACCTCCCGGGTGGATGTGATGCAGTCAATTCCCGCGTTGAAAGCAGCAAATTTCAATAATCACGCATGAATGGCTGCACCTCACTCTGTTATTTCGAACGTTTGCCGCCAAAGCCAGCGGAGCAAACGAGCTTTGACGGCTGTCGGCGCAGAAAGCAGACGACGAACAGATCACGCGTCGTATTTCCTCGATTTGATCCGACGTTACCTCCGATCGAGGAGAATAGCGTGAGTAATTACACCGGAGTAAACAACCCGCTTCTGGAACGGGAGTTCTGACGTCATCGGGTAAGCGTGAGTAAGTTTTGAAACGCCAAGGTACGAAACCTTGACTCCGGAGCCGGATCGAGTAAATTTTGGAACACAGCCAGACATGTACACGTTACCCCAAAAAGTAACTATACTCCGTTTCCCCTTATGTTGTACCGCAGACAAGGCTAGAAGCGCGAGCTCATAACGTTGGTAGCTATTCTTAACGCACGAGAGCTTGTGCCGCCGAGATGTGCCCTAGAGCAAGGAGCTCGCGCTTGTAGCCTTTCCTGCGGTACATCATAAGGTGAAACAGAGTATAAATACCGTTACTCGTTAGTTGCTCAAAAAGTAACTAAATACGTTACTCGTTTCCGATTCTCAAAAGGGAACGCGTGAGTTACCTCAAAAGTAACGAGTTACTTTTCACGTAACTTTGACGACCAAATACACAACTGTTTTTGTTTCATGTTTTTTTTTTTTTAGTAGTCGTTGCATTTATGCAGCAGCTGCCTGTCGAAGTTTTCATCAGTTATGTTTCCCCGCTTCCTTGAAAATACATCTCCGGCGACGCTGAAGTGTCGTTCTACCAACGCGCTCGAAGGAACGGCAGTGGTGCGCTTCAGGAAGAGCTGGTGAATGTTCGGGAACTGCGCCTTCATTGAGGACAGCGAGCAATGGGTAATATGCATTCTCGTGTTTGCAACCTCCGTGTTTACATTCGGTTCGTACCCGGTTCTATAAAGTTAAACCAACGAACCTGATTGTACTCGCTAGGTGAAGGACGTTCGCAGCTGTAAAGTTGAGTACAGCAACGTTTATCGCTGGACACGTCAGTCGAACTGTTCTGACTGACGTGTTCAGCGATATATGTTTGTGTACTGTCACACTGTTCAATTGTTTTTCGGGTTGCCCATCTGTCTTGGTCGCAATAGACGCATAGTCAGGCTAGAATAAAAACAAGGCCGTTTAAGCGGTGTTGTACACGTTACTCCTCAAAAGTAACGAGATTCCGTTACTCGTTACTTGGCCTTAAAAGTAACTAAATACCGTTACTCGCTCCTTTTCTGAAAAAGTAACTAAATACGTTACTCGTTACCTAAAATAGTAACTAGGTACAAGTAACTCGTTACTTGTAACGCGTTACGTACATGTCTGAACACAGCCAAAGTTTGCCTCTGTTTCCACTGCACTCGTCGAAGGCGTTCGAATGCGATAGTCAAACGCCTGACGTTGGCAGTCCGGGTTCTAACGGGTTCGGCGAGTGCAGTGGAGACAAAGGCAGCTCTAGCTTTAGGTCTACCCACTAATCGTTCCAATCAGAGCTCGGCATTTTGACGTCACCGCGCGCTCGTCTCTCCCTCTCTCTCACTTTCTCGGCGCATTCGTTCACTCGAACTTGAGAAATGTATATTAGAAGTGCACTAGGTTGTTGTGTATGTGTTGTTGTTTTTATAACCCATGTTTAACCGTTGGTAATTGTTTCCTATGGGGTGCTAAATAGAAAGACAAAGGACACGAGAAGAGACATCACAACACTATCCGAAACACAGCTATGGGCAGTCGACGTTTCCCTTCTGTTTTCTTTTTTGTCAAGGCAATCAACTTTTTTATTTTAATACAGAAGCACTGTTTAGCTTCTGTTCGAACCTTACCGGGCACTTTAATCAAATCCGACCCGTGCCACGGAGCTCCTTGTTTCGAATTCCGATTATGTCCAATATAGCCTACTTCGAAAATTTATTTCGCGAGCTTGAGCCATTCGTTTTACCCGTCCGTCTGTCGCCCAAGGAACAACTGCGCGGATTTGGCGAAATAAAACTATTCTTTTAGGAGCGAATACGATCACAAAACAAAATAAAAAAGAAGGAAATTAAAGAAGGCACGGTTTAAGTCTTTTTTGCTTATTTGTGCCTAACAACTTGTTTTTTTTGTTTTTTTTTTTTGTGTGTGCGTGCGTGCGTGCGTGTGCGTGTGTGCGTGTGTGCGTGTGTGCGTGTTTGTGTGTGTGTGTGTGTGTGTGCGTGCGCGCGTGCGTGCGCGCGCGCGCGTGTGCGTGTGTGTGTGTGTGTGTGTGTGTGTGCGTGCGTGCGTGCGTGCGTGCGTGCGTGCGTGCGTGCGTGCGTGCGTGCTTTTAGTGACGTTTTGAGTCTCCATTTGCGGAGTTCATTCCTCGATGGTTCGCGTGCGCGTCCGTGATCTCAACTGTCACGGGAAGACAGAAGTAATGGCTCTCTCGAATCGCATTGGAAAACCACGAGCCCCATTGTTTCGGCATCTGCAGCAGCGATTTTTCTCTCTTCTACATTACACCGCAGGACGGCGCCACTGACGTTTCTATTTATAACTACGCCAATTTCGACGGCGGATTCCGTGCGCGTTTCTTCCCTCCCTGCCTTCCCCCCTCTTTTTTTTTTCTTGTTCTTTCTTTGTCTATCTGCTGCTTTGTGTCGTCTTTAATCAATTTTGCGCTTTATTTCGACCGGGCTGCAGGTTTAGTTTAAGTTTGGACGGATCATCGTACACTTGACGTCGTCTCGCTCAATCAGACTCCGTTCTCCAATTCTGCCCTACACGCAACACGAAGCCAAAAAAATAAATAATATTGAGACTGAAGGAAACAGTGTGTGCGGGAGAGAACTAGCGCACACAAACATACTAGACCCATTTGCTGTACAGAACGGACGGATGAGCCTAAACGAATCGAAGTCATCGATCAATCTGTCCGGAGGGCGAGCGAAATCGATATCTTAAACAAATTGTAGCCGAAAGGCACTAATAGGCTCAGGAGGAGGCTAAGAAAAACGCACATACACACACACAAGAGAAAGACGGCTCATGGCCGTGGTAACATACGGGGTCAATCCTCGATTGGGTATACTTGTAAAACGCCTGCCTCTAAAAAAAAAGGAAAAAAAAGAAGAAAAACGAGATTTACGATGGCAGTGTCTCGAGCCTTTGGAACGAGAATTTAGATGAACGCTTGTACTGCTACACAAGGAATGCCAAGAACCGTCTCTCAAAGCGCCTGTTAGCTAAAAGACGTGCACTCCAAAGAGCTGACGCGGCAGATGAGGATTTGTGTATGAGTTCGCGTACCTTCAGCCCTTTAACACCGACGCCTCTTGAGTTCTTACCACGGTGTAAAATATACAGTGTCTGATTTTAATATAAACAGATTTATGAGAGGAAAAAAGAAAAAGGAAAAGCCGTGAAGGGTAATAAATGGAGTTGGTGCGGGTGAGTTATACGCTAGGCGGGACATAATGCAGGGGACTCATTGTCACGATAAGTCAGTATAATACAATCGCAAATTCGTTAATCCACTTTTTTATTTGTGAGCATTGACTTATGGTACCTATCTGAAACTTACTGACCGTCATCTCAAACCCTCAAATCAGTTAATTTTAGGAGGATTCCAAGCACTGTGGTAAGCATGGAGATGCGTTGAAGTTTCCACACGTGCAACTGGCTCAACGCTGGCGGTCCGAAAATGCGGTTAATAATCTTTCCATCCTGGTTTTCGAACCGCCCTCGCTGCCATTTGTTCCAAGAATGAAAACTTTCGTGCGTCGATCCCCGCGCTTACAACGGGCTCAATTTCTTACTTTACTACAGCTTCAACTATTTTTTAAAATTGAACGATTTAGTGGTTTCAGATGACGCTTATCAAATTTGTATT
>JAZHYW010061105.1:0-28912 GCA_037355805.1 Ixodes ricinus
ATTTTTTGGCTTGTGTTTGACGTGGCTCATCGAGAGTTTATTATTATGCATTACGGTAGTTATAAAAAAGGCCTGTATGTTTTTTTCCGATGTCGTCTTGGGCCCGAATTATAAATTTTAAAAATACCTTTTTAAAATGTTTTTTTATTATTATCGCACTGGCAGTCAATTTTCTGGAGCATCCGCAAAGTATCTATGTGATTTTGTTGTTTTAAGTGAAAAAAGCTATGCTTTATCGTTTGAATCGCGTACGTCTTGATAAGATAACGTACATCTAATCAAAATACGCCTACATATATCTTATTTCTCTACATAGGGAGTGAAATTAGTAACGCTCCGAAAAAAGGCGGATTACTTTTTTTATTTTTTATTACGGTTTTTGAGGTGAAAACGAGAGTAGGTGGCATAATGTATGCCTACCTTCCCCACACGGATGAGACACGACGCGCGACGCGGGAAATTAGAATTGATTTTCCCACGCTCTCGTAAACAGGCGAGTTAAACAGTAACGTCAACAGAGTGTCTGCCAGTGAGAGCAAGCGCAACAAGGAGAAGTTCGCAACAGCGGCGGCGCTAATGACTATGTCCGCGCACACTAAGCGCGGGAGATCGAAAGTCTGTTGAACCCCGAGTGCTGCTTCCGAGGATCACTACGCGGGTTCAACGAGATCGTTCACCTCTCTGCCGGAGAAAATGAAAGGGGGAACCTGAGCGCCTGGGCAAAGGCTCCGCGTACGCACGTTGATTACGAGACAGAGAGTACTACGTGTCGGCAACACCCTCTTCGGCTGGCCACACAAACACAAATGACATATAGTACCTGTAATTTCTGAAAACAAATAAGGATTAAAAAAGAAACAAGACAGAATTACAACAAAGAGTTTTAAACTCAGCTGAAATGTATTGGTTCCAGCGTAAAATTGGCGAAGAAGTCAATGTTATGTCTTTGTATATACAAAAGTATTTACGATTTGAAGGGTTACATCAGGTTAGTAGGTTAATTTGTGCGTTTGGGAGCTGAAATACAAATACTGGGATACATTAATATAGTAGCTAAATATATCGATATTCGAAATAGTATCTGTAAAGGTGTATCGCGATATAGCATTGGAAATACATTTAATGAGGTAAAAAAAGGAAATACAAACATATGAATACATTTTAGCGATAGCAGAAATACAAATATAGAAATACTGATACTGCAATACATTTTTCAAATTTGTTTGAGACGCTAAATGAGATAGAAGCTTGAAGTGCTTTTGATCCCAAAATTACTTTCCGTAGGCTTCGTATTCGTCTTTGAAGGTAGTGGTTTCGACGACGAGGAGTCTTCAAGGGCTCAAACGTTCCATCAAGGACTGACCGCGGTCCCTTCTCTTGACATCCCACTATTTGATATATGAAAGTGTCACACCTCTACTTCGTCTCACCTTAGTATGGACTATTGTTACTACAAAGGTGCTGAGCTAGTCGCTTTTTGAATGAAGCTGCAGGTTAATGAGTGCTCGCGCAGCATGTGTCGAAGCCAAGGCATAAGGCTGGCTGCTCGCGCTACACAGCCTGCGCATTCATGCTAGGTATATCAGCATAAATAAAATTCCAGCTACCCTAAATCCCATCAAAACGTCACCACACCCTCTGCCATCATTGATCACATGACGTCACGGTGAATGAACCGGTATTTTTACTGTATACTTGAACATGAAACTTTACCACGCTGCTGCATAAAGGACAATACGTACTTTCGCTGTTAGGTTACCCGCTGAAGATCGTGCAGGCAGTGTCATTTAACGGAGAATAGGACCAGCTGAAGCATTTGAACACATGTCTTATCTTCTGTTACGGTTGAAAAACAGTACGGCGGCATCCTGCTGTGTAGCGTCCTTCCCGTCGACCTCCACCACCGGCGCATGAATGCAGTCCTCAAGTTTTACCGACGACGACAAACAGAGAACCTATCGCGACCTGATATTGCCATACAGGAAGGTGAGCTCTCCGAGAAACAGCGCGCTTGAGACGAGTCACAAGCCACAAGTCCGGTCGGAACAGCGATGCCACGCCTGGTCCCCTTTCCTGGCTTTCGATCACCAGAGCAGCGGTCACGTTCACGTCGACCGATGACGTACCCTTGAGCCGGAAGACGGCAAGGCGCAGCCGCAGACGTACTTGCATAAGTGTTGAACTTCACTGCGTGAGTCTATTTCAAGTCGACAACCGCCAGGCTCGTGCTGCAACGGACTGTGACTCAGCTTGCTGTCTGTGGGTGTATCAGGTACGCTGAGTGGGCGATGGCGTAGCAGCGCATTGATGCTGTAAATTGCTGATCAAGAAATCCCACTTCCATGACCTGCGCAGAAGATGCTCTGATCACCCCTCAGCACGCCACCCGGTTCGAGTCCCCGACTACGTAACACTTCAGAAGAGAAGAGGACGCATAGAAAAATAGTTCGAGAATCGGAAGGCCGAACTCCGGTCGTTACAGTAACAACAAATTCTGCATCTCCTTAACCTTACGCCTCTCAAAAAAAAAAACGTTCGATTTTTTTTTTTGGAGGGGGGCATTAAGAAATGTAACGAAATACATTTCATCTTGATTGGGACGCAAATACGAAAACATCTAAAATGTATTTCGTTACAGGGAATACAGATACTGGAGAAAATCGCGAGGTAGAAATATAGATATGAAATGTATTTCTGAATACTATCGCGATACATTTTAGTCATGATAATGTCTAACCTCAGTTACATCAGTGCAAAGCCCGAAGAATAATCGAAATCACATGCGCCAGCGTTTATAAAGAGGGAGAGGGAGTAACGTGCCTGCAACCTTGACGAGTTGCACAAGCGAATCAGAGCCGATTTGTTTTCAGATTTATGAAAGTAGGTGATCACCGACGTCGATTGGCCAGTGCCACGTTTGTACTTGGCGCTCGCCAATCACAAAGCGCGGTAGCTGACCCATCGCGGCGGTCCGCGATCTCGCCGACTTCACTCGCCGAGCGCCTCCACCCAGAGTTCCCTCATGTACAGTCCATTAGCTGCGGAACGACTACACTGACGAGTTTAGTCGATATCTGCAGTAGGGGAACGTAGAAGCCCGACAGTCATCGCTTGTCGAACACTGTTAACGTCCTAATAGCCGCTTAATTCCCGGTTTCTGGTGACGGATCCTACTATACTTCGCCTCACCCTACGATGAACTAAAGGCAAAAAACTACACCGCTCAGGATGCAATCACGAGCCCCCTTAGAAATTGCGTATTGCGGGGCTTTGATGCACGCATCGCGCCCGCGTCTCGATCACCATGATGTAAGGACAGGGGTTCGAATCGAAATAGCACTGGAGGCGATCAATACCGGTATTGCGGTGTGCAGCTGCCAGAAAATAAGTCGATGAAAGAGGGCAGCGTTTTGGTTCAGGCATTATCGCGTCCACCCCCGTGAATCAATGCTAGGCATGTCATAGTGTAGTGGGAACGATTGATGACTGGACGGCCCGTGGCTTTGGCCTTTAGTCCACTCGTGGTGATGAGACAAAGTAGAGTCGTCAGAGTATAACCTATCGAATAATCCCGAAAGATCCACCACGGCTACGCTTTTGGCCGAGCCCGACAAATTTTTGGCATGATGATGATAATTGTGCTACCCATGATGCAAAACGGACTGTGCATCGGAAAAGGGTAGGCGAATTTTCGAATGTGTTTAAGAGCGCGTGATAAATCCGCGAGTCCGTTTGTTTACGACACCTCTGCATTCCTCATTTGTTCGAGAGATGCATCTATTTTTTCACGTGTGCTTCTGTGCGTGCGTCATATTTGTGACGTTTGTCTTTCTTTTGTTCGTGAAGAGGCGCGTTTTCAGTCATTCACATTTTGTTTGCTAAGCGCGTAGCACATACGGCTACGCATCTTGAAATGCGTTTCATGCGTTCTTTTTTGTTTTAAAGTTAGCATTGCGTTACGTAGTAGGTGTTCTTGTTCTCTCAAAGTTTGTTCGAATTCGCCATAAATGATCAACATTGTTCCAAAGCGAATAGCCGCGGTGTCATACATGACAAGAAAGTTTGGTCCCTTTTCTCTCGGAATTAGCGACGATCGCGATTAACGACGAAAAAAGATAAGAAAAGATCGATGCTTTCTATCTCCAGAGAAACGTGATAGCGCTAGGTATAGCAATGTCCGAGAGTTCGATTCCCTGGATTAGCGGTCCACGGCGCAGATGTGTACCGTCGATTCGGACGACGCCACACACAAGAGGAGAAGACGATATCGCAACGGGACAATGAGGAATCTACAGGGTGGGCGAATGGATTGAACGCACTTTAAACTGACTGCCCTAAATCGGTTTCATAACTTATCGCTTTGGGATTTACTACAGAGCTGCTCGAAGCTGGTGCAATCATGAATTGAGAGTTTGAACACACGAAACCTCCGAATTTAAAAGAAAGAAAATGAAAACTGATTATGTCTATAAACAACTTATCGCTAATCCTTCCTGTTTTAATATCATCAGAAAATAGTTTCGGGCTATTCTGGCGTTTACTATGATTTAAAAAAATTGTGAAATGGAAAGAAAAGAAAATTGGCTTACCTATTCTTCACTTACTTTGTCCCAAATAAGTGCTCCAGTAACAGAACATTTTTTTTTGTGTACCGGCAAAGTATAGGGAAAACATAGTTTTAGATTTTCTTGATTTACTCAAGCGAGCCAATCTTTCCACAATTTCAGCGAAAGTTCCCACCAACTTCAGGCACTTCTGTAGTAAATTCCAGCGCGATAAGTTAGGAAACTGATTTATGGCGGTCAGTTTAAAGTGCTTTCAAATCATTTCGCCCACGCTGTAGAATGCGCGAATAAGAGGCCACCGTAAAAGTCGACGGACTAACCCAAAAAGGCGATCCAAATGTTGAGGCTCTTAGCTTTCTTTCCTGTCCGATTTCTTCAGAGCCGCGTGCATTTTATTACCGCTCCGAAGACAATCCGATTGCCGCACAAACCGACAAAAATGCAAAAAAAAACGATCACAAAGCGCGTGAGCATGTGAAGCAACACGTTTCTTAAGTTGTCAGTGTCTATGTATGCGACACTTGCGTTAGTGCACGGATTCGTGCGTGCGTGTGTCTGTCGAATCTATATGCGCGGATGTGCGTATTTGTACTAATTTACTCTTTTTGTCTGCCTTGTGTGCGTTTGTGTGCGCGTCTGTCTATGTATGCATGTCTGTTTTGGGTGTGTCTGTATTTGTCTGTGTATGTGCGTTTGTGTGTATGCGTTGTCTGTATGTGCGTTTGTGTGTATGCGTTGTGTGTGTGTGCGAGTAGTGACTGTCGGGATGTTTCATTTAATTGTTTGTCCGTCTAAACAAGTGCTTACGAGTGAAGAAAAAAAGCAATCAAAGCAGCGACCAATGTTATTGAAGCGTAAATCTTATCACGAAATCTCTGCCAACAATATTTGGGTGCGCAGCGTGTTGGACGCGCTATACTTCGTTTCAGCTTGGGTCCAGACGCAGCCGATGCTACAAGCGCGAGCTCCGGGCTTCCAGCGTCCCTGCCAAGCACGCGCTCGTGCAGTACAGGCACTCGTTCAGGGCCACACGCTCGTGCTTGTAGCATCGGCTGCGTCTGGACCCAAGCTGAAACGAAGTATAGTACACGAGTCTCGGCAAACGCTATTACGATGCGGCGGTTCTCGTGCCAAGCAGTGCACGGCGGCCTGCAGACAGTCACTGTAGGAGAGGCGACGGTATATTCAACTCAATGGTGATTTACCATTTTTTACAACAGTGGGGGCTGGAAAGAAAAGCTGCGTTGGCAGCTTTGATGAATTCCCAGCACCACAAAATATTTAGCAGCATCGGCAGTGGGAGTACACACACAGCTTCTACATACACATATTTGAAGAAAAAAGTTAAACATTATTAGCTAATAAAGAAAACAGTAAAGACAAAAACGAAAACAAACAAGACAGAAAATATCAAATAAATTTACCTCTAGTGTAACTGTATCGCTCGTTACAGATGAAATAAGACCGTAATCCTTTAGGTGAAAGAGTTGTTATATCTATGTGGCTGAAGGTTAAAGGGACACTGGCACCCCCAAACATTTTTTTAAATCTTTTGCCGGGTGATTTATTATGGTGTGAGAAGAATACCAAATCAATGTTTTGTTACAACGCCACGTGTATTTTAAATAAAGTAAAAAAAGCAACTCCTCAAAACCGACATTTTTTTTAATCAATCAATCGAGTTTATTGTCATGAGTTGCAGCATACAAATTATTGAGAACCATCTGGGCCCATAGCCTTTTGGCTAGTTTGGGCCCATTTTAATAATAACATAGTAGGAAGGCAGCACTCTTAAGAAATATTACTGGAAATACAATAAAAAGAAAAAAAAGAAAAAGAAAAAAAGAAAAGACAATAGCAAATAAACGTAGAAAGTGACTTGTTCAACTACATCAGGTAATTTATACATTATATAATAACGACACGCATAAGGAGCACGAGTGTATTCAAAGTGAAATCAAATTTTTTATGAATTCAATAACAGAATATGCGATTGAGTTTCAGGATGGTGGGAGACATGTTCTATTAAGAAAAATATAGTATTTCAAAGCGCTGTTAAAGTTGCCTGACTGGGTGACTGAAGATGGTAATGTGTTCCAGATTTTAGTTCCGCATGATTGCATCAGTCGCTCGCCGTATACGTTTCGAGACCGTGGTATGTTAAAGTGACCAGATGTGTTCGCCCTTGTTAATCGAGTACCCTTAATTAAGATGTTCGCTGCCAGTGGATTGTTTGATTTTAAAATATTATTTATTAAGCAAGCAATCTTATATTGTTTAATTTCCAGAAATGTGAAAATGTGAAGTCGATGAAATATGATATGTGACGGTTGGGAATAGTGGGAGTATGTCAAGATTCTGAGGGCTCTCTTCTGTAATTTGATCAATGGCAAAAGGTAAGTGTCATAAGTTACGCCCCAGGCCTCAATACAATATGTTAAATGACTATGAAATATAGCAAAATATATAAGTTTCATCGTGGGAGTGTCAAAGCATTGTCTCGCCTTCAGTAAGGCAAAACAAGCATACGTTAACTTTTTACATGTGTTTATAATGTGCTGTTGCCAATGAAGATGAGAATCTAATGTTACTCCCAGATATTTAAATGAACTAACTTCTTCCAGGATTGAATTTCCGATGCAAATTCGGAAACTGTCGGTATTAACATCTTTTTTATTGGAACGAAAAACTATATACTTAGTTTTATTTATATTTAAAGTCAATTTGTTAGAATTAAACCACTCCTGAAGAACTGTTAGTTCTTGATTGATTGTGTCTTGTAAGTTACCCAATGATTGGTCCGTGTAAATTAAGACGGTATCATCAGCGTACATTATTATGTCAGAGTTTAAGGCCATGTTAGGTAAGTCATTAACGTACAATGAAAAAAGTATCGGTCCCAGTACAGATCCCTGGGGAATTCCGGTGTTTATTTGTCTTATCGAGGATTTATGATCTAACAAAGAAACAAATTGCGAACGAGATGACAAATAACTTGTAAAGAAATTTAAAGAGTGACCTCTGAAACCATATCGTTGTAATTTATTAAGAAGAATTTTATGGTCTACGGTATCAAATGCCTTTTTAATATCTAAGAATACACCGATACTAATGTTATTGTCATTTAAGGACTCATTAATTTTCTGAGAGAGAGAGATAACAGCACTAGTAGTTGACTTATTTGGACGGAATCCATGTTGATGCGGGGTGATAATATTGTATTTTTCTAAAAATGAGTTAATGCGTCGTACAATTAATCTTTCGAATAGTGTATTAATCGTGCTTAAAACTGATATAGGCCTATAATTTACAGGTTCATTAACGTTCCCACATTTATGGATTGGGCAGACTTTAGCGATTTTTAGTGCATCTGGATATACACCTTCTGTTATAGAATGGTTAAAGATATGTTCCAATGGAGAGCTAAGTACATCAATATTGCATTTTAAGACCTTAACTGAGATGCCATCAGAACCTGCAGATTTTTTATTAGACATTGAATTAACTAGATTTATAATTTCTATAGTCGTAATTTCTTCAAAAATAAAAGTTTTTGGAAGAAAGTCAGGTAGAGAAACGGAATGTGCACTGCCGCTGGCAATGTTGTTAGCTAGGTGGTCTCCAATATTAGTGAAGAAAGAGTTGAATGCGTCTGCAGTCTCATCCGTTACTATAACAGGAGTTGTTTGCTTTTGCGATCTTGGCTTAATAACAGAGTTAATCACATTCCACGTTTTTTTGAAGTCCCCATGACTTTCGGATATAAGATTAGAGTGATATTCTTTTTTACGCGCTCTTATCAGTGATAGAGATAGGTTGCGATGCATTTTGTATTGTGCCAAGTAGTAAGAATTATGTTTATGACGTTTCAGTTTCTGCTGCCACATGTTCTTCTCTTGAAGTGCGCCTAAAATTTGACGAGTCATCCAGGGGCAGATCGGTTCTGAATAATGTGGTTTTCTCAATTCACTCGACGAATCAGCGATTGCAGTTTTTAATACTGTGATAAAATTTTCAAATTCGATATTGATATCGGAATTGAATAGTAAATTAAAGTCAAATGCCGATAATTTTCTATGCAAAAGTTCGTAATTAATGCGATACCTTAAATAGGGTGTACTAAGGTGAGGTGTTTCTTCAGCGTTCATAGGTAGAAATATGAATATTGGAAAGTGGTCGGCAATGTTTGTCTCATATACACCAGCACCGTCGTGTGCGTCTTGATTACATAAGATGTGGTCAATGAGCGTGGATGAATCGGGTGTCACTCTTGTTGGTTCTGTTATTACATTCGTGAAGTTAAATGACTGTGTTAGAAGTAGATAATCTGTGGGCACAGTTTTACACAAATCGATGTTGAAGTCACCACAAATGACAGATTTCTTACTGCTTTGCGTAATAAATGTAAGAATGTCTTCCATTTTATTGAGGAACAAAGACATAGATGAATCCGGCGGTCTATATACAACAGCCACCACGACACCATAACAAAGTTCCAAAAAGAGAGCTTCTATATCATTAGTTGAACATGTTAGATGAGGGAGCTCGTTAAATAATATAGATGATTTTATATACAGTGCAACACCACCGCCTCTATGAATTGCATTTCTAGGTAGCGAAACCACAACATACCCAGGAATATCAAAATGCTCGTCACTTTTTAGCCACGTCTCGGTTATGCCTATTATATCATAAGTAAACGAATGTTGGGATAGAAAAGCAAGAAGGACGTCTCCATTTTTGTGAATACTTCGGACGTTGCAGTGTAGCACGGAAAGACAAGCTTTCTTTGAGTATAACGTATTCACCGAAACTGTACTGGGGAGGAAGAAGAAATATAGAGGAGGAGAAAGGTTACCAAAAGTTACGTGACTGTGAAGCTTTTCCTTTTTTTTTCAGTTAACGTATATGCAGAATTTTAGAAACCACAAAAAAATGGGTATCATATTTTTTGTCTATTTTTAGTATCGAGTATGTGCCTTCGATGACCCATGACTCCGATTATCTTTGGTGGTTCTATCTTAACCATAGAAAACGTCACGTGACCACGGAGAAGAGAGTACTACTATGTACCTTTGTCGCTCTTTGTCCTTCCACGACGCATCCGTGCATGCGGGGTCGCAAAAAACGTCCGTGCGCACACACGCGTTTAAACGTGATTGGAAAAGACAGGACTTGTTAACTAGTGAGTGCGTCTCTTGGTGCATCACGCGGTGCTTTATTGCGCGTACGGGACATCCCAAATATCCTTTTGCCTTGCGAGCCTGCTTCAAAAATACAATTTTTTTGTGCTCTTCGGTTATTATGTTTTATTGATATCATTATGCCATTTCACAACTATTTATTGTCACTTCTTAATCAGTGGCCAAAATAAACCTTTTTTTTGTGTGTGTAAAAAGAAATGGCTTGGCATGCTGGCAGAGTTTATGTTATATCAGCACTGGATTGGGACGTGATAGCAGCTCCAAGCTTTGTCATTTGGTAAGTTGCGTGCACTGGGCCTTACGTCAGTATGTGCATTAAAGGCTCTGTATCTACTCCGACGTCGAGAGTAGCAAACGCGGCCGCAGCGGACACCGATGTTGATTGGTCGCAGATATCGGGTTCCTGCTCGCCGGCCAATCAAAAGCGCTCTGCGCTACGCTGCGTCCGCCGCGCTTAATGTCGGAGTATAGAACACGTACGACCACAGTCGACGCCACGATCCGATGGAGCCAATGAAGCGGTGCCAAACGTGAATTGGGGTGGCGCTCGTCGCTTTTGTTCATTAAACCGAGCACGCACAGCAAATTCCTCCATGATCCTGCGCTTTGTCTGAGCTTGACTTAGTTACGCCGGTGGCGTGTTTGTAAACGGTGGGGCGATACGCGGCATGGCAACGCCGCTCGTGCCGAATTGGCTGCTCCTCGAAGAGGACGCTGCGTCGTCACACATAGCAACGCGGGTTGCGCCGGCCGGCAGGCGTTGCGCGTGTATCGCTGAAGCGCGTTTAAAGTTTTAACCTACCCCCCCCCCCCCCCGTTCATGCCACTCCGCGGCGACGTTGCGCGTGTGTGTCACTGGGGCGCGTAGGGGAGGGGAGGGGGGCTTGGTTAAAACGCGCTTCAGTGATACACGCGCAACGCCTGCTGGCCGGCGCAGTTCGTTGCTGTATGTGACGACGCAGCGTCCCCTTCAAGGAACAGTCAATCCGGCGCGAGCGGCGTTTCCATGCCGCCTCACCCTCCGTTTACAAATACGCTGGCCGGCGATAGCAAACGCGCGAAGACTGCGAGTCGCGTAGCGACGCCCTTTTGAAGCTACTTGATTGGCTTCATAGGGGAGCGTAGCATTGGCTGGGGACAGACTTAATGTGAAGCGGAATATATCTCCTATCGGTCTATACCTGTTTCATACTGAGCGTGCAACGCTCTCAGCTGCTGGCGCGAGCATGGGGCTTAATCTCGTTGATCATTTGCACGCGTTCTCGCGCAAACAAAACCATAGATGAAGCCACGCGCTCGCGCCAGTATAGCTTTGACAGCGTTGCACGCTAAGCATGAAACAGAGTATAGGTAACATTTTACGTTTCCACTGCTTCGGATTGGATAAGGCAGCATCATCTCTAGCTTCGACACTGGAAATAAAACCGGTATGTCCTAAATATCTCGAGCTTATGTGACTATAATAGTGGCAAAAAAGTAAAAAAACAAAAAAAAACCCGAAGAGGCCACTTTTGCCTAATGATGCTGGTCAGCTACTTGGTATCTGGGGAAAGGGAATGGGGATAAAAAGATAAACAAAAGAGAGATCAAACGGGAGAGAGAGAGAGAGAGAATAATTCCTAGATTAGTTAAAGTTGCTTGTCCAGGCCAGTTGTTCGGATAAACTCTGCCAGTGCCTTGGTAGCCTGCAGGTCTTTCAGATTTTGATTTTCATGGGCCTAATAAAATCATCGTAATTACTTTTTTTTTTTTACTGCAAAAACGTTCGCATGCATTTTTTCTTTTTTTTTTTTGTTAGAAGTTTTACAGAGGCACAGGGTGTGTTCGAGAGAGTGAACCGATGAACAATGTTGTCACATAGGAAATTCCGCTTTGCCTATATGAGGTGCAGACACTTGTTTGTATAGGCAACGTCGAGTCGAATACGGTGGAATAGATACTCTGTTCTTCGCGGAAGTCTTCGAGAGACTTTTAATTGAAGATGGGGGTCGATGTTTCAATGCGTCTGTAAGAATTGTCGAGATTGTTCCACAGCGACGACGAGATGTCAGTTACGAGTTGATGTACCAGCCTGTTGGTATACCTGATCGAGTAAGCGGCACCAGTGTTAATAACTGCGTTTTGTGCGCGTCTCTGGCAGCCATGTCTGTGATGACGTTTCCTGTTATTTTGTAACGACCTGGAATCTACTGCCCGACGATAACGTGACCTTTTTGGGTACATTTGTTTTAATGAATGTATATGTTATGATTGAATTGCGGATCTTGGCAGTATTTAGGAGACAATAAAGCTTGTAATACAGCTTTGGAATCAGATATAGATCAGGTGTTAATGAGGCTCGTCAAGTATAAACTCAATGGCTTTCAGAATTCCTGTAAGCTCCAGATGACGTTGCATGGCTCAATTTTGAAATAACTGTGTTATTATGGGTTGATAGAATGTAGGCTCCATAAGATTACGATTCCGACATTGAGGATCCGTCCGTGTAAATGTGGGCGTGGGATCCTTAAGTATTGTGAATATGTTGCAAGGTCAGTTGTGTAATAGCAGGCGCGGGTAAAGCAGATTTTTTTTACATATTCCTGGAATAGCAGTTATAACCGGCACTGTGTGATAGAGCCTATGTCAGAGTGGGTGAAGCCATTGCAGCATGAAATTTCAATGGTAAATAAACTTGTAGCAACATTACTGGCTGGCAATATCCCGCATATTTTCCCGTTTAAACGAAGTTTTTCAACACAGAATTTCGAGCCGTTTGTAAATGCGCATCGTCTCTTGTGTCCTGAGGATGTTAAGAGAGAGCATCCCCGCTTGGTTCCTCTGGTCCTCCTTTTGATATTAACAAAGCAAGCTAGCTTTCTCTTCAGTCGACGAATATGAGGTGTTCATGTAAGCGAACGGTCGAGGGTCACGCCCAGAAACGTGTGTTCTTTACACACGGATCAGCGTTTCACGCAAATAATATGTGGATATCTATCTGTATTCTTCCTCGTGAAGGCAAGAGCCGCGAGACTTGTCAGGTGAGATCTGTAGGCAGCGGTTTTGAAGGGATTTCATTATTAGATTGACGGCTTTTTGTGATCTGCCTGTCATTCGGCGTAAATATTTTCCACTTGCCCAGGGCCCCAGATACAGAGATCATCTGCATAGAGGGGAAACACGTACATTGTCAGGAAGCTTCTCAGAGAAAACGTTGATGTCAGGCTAAGGGCTCTTGCTTGGGGGAACACCGTGGTTGTCAAACTGAGGTGGAGTGTCGCCCTCCTCAGTGGAGACAATTGTCCTTCCTTACATAATTCCGTATCCATGTGCTCAAGCGTACTGAGAGGCCGAATTTTTGATAATCCGCACACTATTAAAGAATGCTGTACGTTATCGAAGGCAACTTTTACGTCCAGAAATATACAGCGACTGAAATGTATTTTTGTTTCTTTGCGTAATAAACGCTTGTAACCAGATCGATTACATTGTGAACGCTGCTTATGCCTCGTCTAAACTCTGTCATTGTCTGAGGATAAAGCACTCTGACTATGAATGACTCAGTGCCAATCGATTCGAACCACACTACGCGTACCCCTATCATCATAGTAAACTCCGCGCCAGCACAGACCAACAATATTTTCCTAATTTGTCAGTCTCCTAGCTTCCGTTGATAAGAGTAACCATTGCTCTCCGCCGCGCATGCCTATGATAATGTCAACTCCCGAAGCTTGTACTCTTTTTTTATTTCAAATTACGTAAGGCCCAAAACGAAGAATGTTGGTCACTGTTTCTAGTGTACTACATTGCAGTCATAGTCGTTGCCCGGAATTCGAAGAGATTTTATGGGACAGAAGTGCCACTATGGTGTGGTTATGTTTTCGGAACGACCGCATAGATCTCTCGCGCAGTCGGCAAGGGAGGCAATGGAAAGTTCCATTCGGTCTTGTTTATACTCTTCCTACTCTCGCTCGTTTTAGTATATTTTTTTCTAATTTCTCAATATTTACTTTTTTGATTATTTGAAGTTTTATATCCGGAACACATATTTTTTATATATCTGTGTTCTAATTTCTTAACTTTTTTTTTCTTTTGCGGCGTGGAGCGCGTACGGCTGTATCACGCGAGCGATTTCAAAACCTTACGCAAGGGTCAACCAGGTATACCGCGTTTTATCTTACAATGGACCGCAGCAGACGCTACCAGCCATCTGAGCCAATCCGACGCTGTGAACCTACCACGTGACTAGGCGTCCCGCGCGGTGCGCACGCGACATTCGAGCGGCAATGGGCCGACTCCGGTGGCTCGTTAACATCTGCTTCGGTCCATCTTAGGATGAAACGGAATATAGAAGGGTTGCGGCGGGTATCGTCGTACATTTCCACGCTACGTGAGGGCCAAAGTCAATGCGATTGCGGAGAGACGTGAGCTCCATGTAAATTATTCGCGCCACCCGCGAATCTATGAAGAAAAAAGAGAGAAAAAATCGCCGCAAGGTTTGCTTTTCTTACAGAGCAAAGATTGATGTGAACACATGTGCGCCAAGGAATACTTGATTGCAAAATTCCATTGACGCAGACAAGTGCGTAGCCAGGAATATTTTTCGGGGGGGGGGGGGGAGGGGTGAGGTGAGGTGGTTGGGATGTCCATGACCTGGGGTGCAGAGGGGGAGGGAGGGAGGGGTTGTAAAACTGCATGTGTATAATATAGGGCGGCTGGATTCCAGGAAGGGGAGGGGAGGGGGAGGGGCGGGGGCTGAAGTCCCCTAAGCTCCCCCTCTCCCTTCTTGCTACGCCACTGGCACGAATCGCACAACAGTCAGGATCGCAAATTGCTTCGGAGTTGTGATATTAAATTGCGCGTATTAATTATTGCTATCAAGCGAACAGAGATGTATTTGCTTAATAATGCAATTAAATGCAAAGATGCAAGCGAGCTGGACAACAATGACAAAAATAATCCCTGGAGAAGGGGAACAAGAGGGACAAAGGACAAACACAAATCTCCAAACACAGCTAGGTGACCTGGTGCGCGACCGAAAAATCCGCCTGGTCCGGGTATCGAACCCGGGACCTCTCCATTACAGGTGGAGCGCTCTACCAACTGAACTAACCAGGGGTTATTTTATCCCTTCTCCAGGGATTATTTTCGTCATCCTTGTCCAGCTCGCTTGCACCTTTGCATTTAATTGCATTATAATCATAACCTTAAATTGCAAGCTTCACCCTTGTTGGTGTTAGACTGGTGGGAGCTGATAAAACCCGTTTGCTCTACTGACGTCTAACCCCTGGTTAGCTCACCTACATATTCGACTACATATTAATATTGTTCCGTGGTTGAAATCGTAATGATAATAAGAGAGGAATAATGGCGGACATCATTTCAGTCTTTCTTTTTTAGATATCTTTCTTACGGTGTTTATATAGATGAGCGAGATCGTAATGGAACTAAAGCTATGGTTTTCGCAGCCATCAACGAATCCCCTGCCGATCCCAATGATTTTTGGTTGATGTCCCTTTAAAAAGCGAGTGTGACAAGTCTATAATAAAATACAAAAAGAGTAGAGTGGTCCTAGTGCGCAAACTATAAGGACATCCTCGGAAACGTCTCGAGCATTTTTTTAAACTAATATTTTAGTGATATATTTTCTTTTTCTTTCTTTAAATATACCAGTGTGTCGAACCGAAAAAAATACGGGTTCGGTTACGGTTCAGGTTCAGGTAAATTAATTTTGTTCCGGTTCAGTTCCGGTTCGATTAATTCGATCCGCGAACCGGTTCGCGAACCGGTTCGGGGCGCTGAACCGGTTCGCGAACCGGTTCGGAAATTATAAATGACAAATTGCAACATCAAAATAACAAAATCAAAATAACATCAAAATAACAACATCAAATAAAAAAATTGCAACATCACGTTCTAGAAACGTGTTATGAAATGAGCACACAGCAGCATTTAGGATTTACGAGATTGTAGAAAAATGAAATCCCGTGACGCGATTTTTTTTTTTGCACAGCCTTCCAATTTTTTTTTTTCCGTGCAAGCCGCGACCAGCGCAATACTGGTTCCTATGTCAAGATTCATGGATGCAGCGTTTGTCAAGATTCATGGATGCAGCGTTTATATTCCTAAGACTGAGTGGAGAAGAAAAATATGTAAGCGAGGTGTGTGTCAGTTGACGGCACTTAAAAAACAAATGGCATTGATAGCACATTCATTGTCAACAGCGCGTGGCCGAACCGTTTTGACATGAGCCGGTAACCGTTATTTTTTTTCCGGTTCAGTTCCGGTTCGGGTTCATCGCGATAACAATATAACGGTTCGGGTTCGGGTTCAGTTCCGGAAAAAATACCGGTTCGGTTCCGGTTTTCGGTTCGGTTCGGTTCCGGTTCGACACCCTGAAATATACACGTGGGTCACCACCAGCGTAATCGCACTAATGGGCTCTTGTATCCAGATGTTCTTTCGATGCCAAAACGAGCTAACTAAAACTGTGTTATCACATTTATTTTGCTTTCGCATCATCATGAAAGACTCGATGAAATATCTACCAGAGCGGTACAGGGGCGCGCTGTCAGAATAGGTGTTGACAAAGTCAGGGCGTAAAATCTCGGTGTTTGTTAAACGAACGACAATGCTGCTGAGGTCGGGTGTTGAGTCGACTTATTGATAAATTCAATATAACGTAGAATGACGGTGATGATTATCACCTCATTTTAGCGTTATGCACACTCGACGTGACTTTAGTTACCTACCGTATACACGTGTCTGGCGGAGATGGCACTTTTGTTTTAAACCAGTTACGAACTTAACAGGAAATAGCGCGTCATTTCCTATGCAAGCTCAATGTCGAAAGAAAAAATAATGTTCTGAAGCAAAATAGTGTGCTATTCACACGTATGAGTGGTTTTTCCCTCGCACTCAAAGAATTTAAATAAAAAATATAAGAAAAGATACTGCGTGTGACAGAACATTGAGCGTACGCGCCGCGGTGTCATCGTATGCGTGTGTTCACAGACACCACTTCCGCCCGGTTTGCTTTGAACGTATACAAACCTTGACCGACTGAGGAAAATAAACTCCACTCGGAAAAAAAAAAATGAAAATCCGGGAAAGGAAGACGACTCTTGAGTCAGGCTACCCCTACAAGAGTGCCGCGCGGCATGTTGTTCCAACACCGGGCTAACAAAACACGTGCATCTAATGTGAAAAGAGGACAGCAACGTCTTTTATTATTAGCTAACAAAATCAGCTTTATGACCTAGTCAGGGAATTTTTAGAAGCTCTGCATATTCTCCAACACATTCTCTTCTAGACAGTCGGTGGCGGGCGCACAAACATTAGAGAAAGTGCGTTCGACATGTTCGCCGGCAGTTTGTTGCTCGTCGCTCTGGTGGAGCTTTCGTCAATCACAAGTTTAAAAACAGTGTTCTTTCGTTTTTCCTTTTTTCTCGTCAGAATGGCGATTTCAAAGACCAAAATACGAAAAGAAACAAAACGTGCGCATGGTTTTCTTTTCATCCCACGTCGAGCGATCCTGCAAGCTCGCTCGACCGTGACGACGCAGTCGAGTGATCGTAAATCGATCAGCGGTATACGGGTGTTTATGCGAAGGCTTTCGGACATCTCTAAAATGGGGCGTTGTAGAAAACAAGAAACTCTTTCCGGTAACAAACTGCCAGCCACGGCGGACGCCAGAGATGGAGAAAAACATATACAAAGTAGCAAAGTAATTGCCTGAACTTTACTAAAAACGTTTTAGAGCGCAGCTCTTAGGCGCACAGTTTTCGACTATGGAGCGGCAACAGGGCTCGTGCCCCTGGTGAATCAGGCGGCAGAGCCTCCAGCCATCAGGCCTTGATCTTCTTTTTTGTTTGCATTATGGTAGTTGTTAGTTTCCTGTTGATAATTTGTATTTCGGTCAAGTATAATACTTCACCCTATGTTTAGTGCCCCGCACAATAGAACGCTAGGTTGTTTGTGGGCACTGGAAAATAAACCATTATTGTTATTATTTCGAGACGCTGTTTACGTGCCATGTAACAAGTTTCCAGTAGTAGGATTAAGCGGAATAACGTTGCCCTTGTTGACAAAATGCGTGGAAATGGAATCCCAGCGTACAGCATTAGCTCAATCTCATTCCGGCTAAATGGTAACGCGCAGCAGCACCCCCCCCCCACCCGAGGAATTCTCAGCCTGCCCCCCGGGAAAATGGAAAGTCTACGCGCTGCTTAGGCGCATTTCCGGCAGCGGCGTCGGCGTCGCCGTCGCCATCGGCGTAACCGCGCGGTGCATTATGGGTAGATTTCCCCGCTAAATTTAGCGTGAAAATCTTCCGCGCTATATTTAGCGAAAGTTTTGCGCGCTAAACTTAGCGGAAAAGTTTGCCTGCTAAATTCAGCGGAAAATTTTCCCCGCTAAATTTAGCGGGAAAATTCTCCGCTATATTTAGCGGAAACTTCTTCCCACTAAACTTAGCGGAACAGTTTCCTGCACTATATATCGCGGAAAAATTTTCCCGCTAAATCTTAGCGGAACAATTTCCTCGCCAAATTTAGCGGGAAAATTTTCCCGCCAAATTTAGCGGGAAAGACTCTCCACTAAATTTATCGGGAAATTTCCCCTAAATGGGAGGAAAGGAGGAGGGGCATAGCCTCCTCTCCATACTCTTCCCCTCCTCCTCCTCAAGAGCTGCGGTCTAATTCGGCGTTACAGGGAATTGTAAACGTTTTTCATTTATTAATTAGTGAAAATAAACATACTGGTTCCAATTGGAAACTTGCTGAGCGTCATCGAATGCCCCTAGATCAGTCAATTTTAGGACGACTTGAAGCGCGTGGGATGAGCAGGGGTGCGCTAAAGTTATGAGTCGTTGCCGCAGGCACAGGGACCGCCGATGCGAAAAGCGCGAACGAAGAATATCCTCCGCGTTTTCGAATCGCCGGCTCTTGTGACTGCACGCGCGAGTGGGAACTTTAGCGCACCGTCGAGCTCTTCCCGCGACTTCAAGTCGTCATAAACGTCCACTGATTGAGGGTTGTCGATGTCGCCCAGCAAGTTTCTGCTTCGAGCCTAATGTTTATTTCACCTAGATAAAAAGTAATTCCAAATTAACGAATATATATATATTCTTCGAAAATTAGTATGTTTCGCAACCCTCGGGTCCGCCGTAGCCAGAAATGTGTTGCCGAAAAGTTTTTTTCTCTTTTTCTCACCAATCCTAGTTTAAATATTTTGTGCAAATTTCGCGTAACGCCCGTTATTAGTGCTTGCGGTCCAGATATATACCATTGAGGTTCACCGCGTATGTTTTGCCCCAACACACTCGCCAGGCAGCGCTGTAACTATGATCCCATTAATGTAATTAAGATGTTTCAAACAACGAACAAGCCACTTGGTCGGCACGGCGCACGTGGGAAGATGCAGTCGACCGGGGCCTTGCACAGTGACGGAAGCACGCGTGAGGTCAGTGCTTCGCCGAGAGACCTCGGATATGAGAAAAAATCGTCGAGAAAGAAAAAAAAAAGTGTCCGGGCGAGAAGTGAGGCCAGAAGGCAGACCAGGGAAGAGAGAGAGAGGGAGAGAGAGAGAACAAGAAAGAAAGAGGAATAAGGAGGAAGCGGCAACGCGACGCGTGATTAAGAAGCTTGGAAAGGACATGAGCGGAAATCCCGGGACTGCCTTTGGCTGCAGCCTTTCTCTCTCGTTTTCGCTCGTGCATTGCTTCGTGTCTCGGCAGCCTCCCCAGTTTCCGTGACTGTGGCTGTTTCCAGACCCCCTTCTTTTTGCCCGTGAGCGACGAACGTGCTCGATCATCCGCTCGACAGGCAACAAACGGTCTGAGCAATTCCACATAGAAGACAAGGCCCCCAAACGGCATCACTACTAGTGGTCTTAACGCATGCAGCGTCGCCTGGCTGGCGTCAGCGTCGGAGTAATCGCTTCTCGCAGCGTCTAACAATTCAAGCGTGACGCTGGCAGGCAGGTGATCCCAAGCGTCTGCCGCGGCCTCATCGTGGACCCTCAGCGTCTGTGCGTGCCGCTTGAGGTGGGCCAGGGGATACACCAGTGATGTCGTGCGGGCTGACAGCGCCAAACGCTTCGCATCGCATCGCATTTCTTCGCTACGCGCAATGCACACGCCTGGCATAGGCACACGATGACTCAGTCTGTAAACAGCATCTGGGGTTCCATGCCGCATGGCGGTTTTACGGTCGGCGCAACGACATTCCCCTTGAAATATTCTTCACTTTACACGAGCTTACCGGCACTAGTGGGATCCACCAAGTGGTACTTGCACGCAAAAGCTCCTTCGTCGCGGAATAACCTCAGCTTTCAAGGACGAATGCGAGCGTTTTCCTTTCTTTTAATCCTTTCTTCGCAAAAATCTTGTTGACGTAGCTGAGTATCTCAGCACCCCTCAGCGACGCGATTTGAATGCGACTCATAGCTTGGACCCGAGCATTGCGCGAGCACTCGATTGGGGTTCATGATATCGACGAGTCTAATCGAGGAGCCGCCCGTGTCCAATTCCTCACACGAATAGCGCGATAATGGCAGAAGCCATTTTATAATGTCTAAAACTCAACGTCGCACAAAAAAAGTCTCGTCTTTTTTCACAGCACTCGGAGGGCGGTCACCGCAACACGGACGCAGCTCAGCGGTGTTCATGCCGAAACATATGTTTAGACCAAAAAAACACTGTTTGAGTCGTGACATTAAGCAATACCAGCCGACCGCCTACGCTTGCCTAGTGCCACAACTCATGCAACTCGAATATGCCTTTGGTCTCGACTTATATGTTTCCGCATCGTCATTTGCTGAGGCTGCCTCGCTGGTGTTGCGGTGATTGGTCTCCGAGTATGTTGCGAGGAGATGGTTGGCATCGGGATTTTTAGCAGTGATGTGTGTCCTGTGCTTCGCCGGCCCCAACGCTGGCTATGGTCGACTACTGGCGGCATATAATCGGCTCCGTGATCACGTGCCCGCTTGATGCTGGCTGCGAGTTGAAGCGAGTGGACCGCTGCTCGTTTTTTATTTAATTTTTTCTGCGACTTCTGTTGAGTGTGGTGAAAACAGAACGCATGTTTTATAGGTCATTAACGCCAGAGATTCGTCTCAGGCGGTATTCGCAAAGTGCAGACATCGTTGCATCGCCCCTTTAACTCTCAAGGGGTGCTTCGCGCTTCTTGCGGTGGTGATTCGTTGCCGAGGGTTCCTATCGGCGGATGTCACGATCTCACTGGCAGCTAAGGAGATAAAGTGCCTGCAGTCTCGCCAGAGAGAGAGAGTAGGTGAGAGAGAGAGAGCGAGAGCTTTTATCGAGTAAAACGATGATAGGTTACATTGGCTCTTGGTAAAACATGCTGTCCGGGGGGATAACTTTTTTTAAATTGTTGTTCTTACGATAACTAAATGAAAACTTCAACAATTTATGGCGCTTGATCTCCCCTCTTCATAAATATAATGCTAGATCTATTGCGTTCTTGTTTCTGGATGCAATGTGCTTGCAGGAGAAATACAACATCGCCTTACTGCACGTGGGGCGTATTCACTCTTAAAAGAGCGTAGCAAAAAAAAAAACTAGTTCGCTCCTTTTAAATCACTGCAATGCGTAATGAACAACAAAAATATAGTGTATCATGAAACTTATTTTATTTTTAGAACAACAAAACATTCTAAAGAAAGCCATTTTCAAAAAGCTAACGAAAGTCTCAGCCGCCTAAATATTAGTCATGAGCACAAGGTCATGCGTTCTGACGAAACCTATGTTGTTGCAGTCTGCATGTTCTAATCGCACGTGCATGCCAAATTGGTTGTGACAGGACAATGTTACGACTAAAACTTCTGGTGCACAAACTGTGGTGCCTCAGAATTCAGATAAGAGAAAAAACGCGATCGAATGACGATATAATCACCGGAGAAAAGGGGACAAAGGGGGACAAGGGACAATGTTACCATAAACGTATAGCGATATTTTTTCGCGGCAGAAAACGAGATATTTGGTTTATAATCTGCTTACGATAAATTGCCGAAGATAACTAAAATTGCGGATGGAAGTGAACCCATGCTAAGTTCTAGCTGGTCAATCGCAAATGTGATGGCGGGCGACGTCACAATTTCGAAACCACGCACACTGGAAAATGCGCGCTAATCAAGAATGCTGTTTGGGTTGCCGGGAGGTCTTTCAAATGCGCATTGCGGCTAATTTTGCGATAATCACGCACGCGCCAGCCATTTCTTTACGTCGCACGCCTCATGGGCTGGGCTCTTCCAGATGCAGCCTCAAAAAGCATAGCTGCCAATTTCCCCGCTAAATTCCAGCGAGGAACACGACGTCACATGACTTTTACGTCACATGACCAATTTTGCCAAAGTCTCAGTTTCCCCGCTAGACTTAGCGGAGGAACATTGACGTCACGTGACTCAACACTACCAGTGCAGTTTCTGGGCTAGATTTAGCGGGGAAAATGATGTCATATGACTCCGTGTCACGTGACTTTCACATAAGTTCGAAAGTCTACCCGCCCATTTAGCGGGAGAAATTGGACTTACGTGAAAAGTGGAGCTGTGAGACCACTCAACTCCATCAACTCTCAACCGTCAACAACTCTAAATCTAGCTAACTCTTACTAATGCTTACTCTAACTTCTAACTCTAACTAACACTAACCCCACTAAACCCTTGGTTTAGCGCTAGTGGGGTTAGCACACTGCATAGAGCTACCAGATAACGTTTCACGTAGCAATTGAAATGCAGATAAATTTACGTCACAATTTTTACACATAAATATAAAGTACCTAAAAATAATAAAACAGCATAAAATCACAAGTTCACATTTTTGCCGCGCAAAATATTGCCGTTCTCAACCCGCGTGTCCTTCAAAGCTAAGTTAATATAGCAACTATGGCGCCGTGTCGTAAACGCGTAGGCCCACAATGAGATGGAGGCTGCATGCGTATGCGTTTACTACCGCGGCTCACTGCTGCCTACTGCGGCGGGAAGCGGCGGGCGCAGCTTTTTACAGCGTCGTATAGCGATTAAGCCCTCATTGACCGACTTCCCAAGATTTGCGACGCCAAGTAGAAAACAAACGAGAACAGCCGGATTATGATAAACATCCCGTACACGTCTGCATAGGTCCCGCAGAGTCGGTTTAGTTCCACTCCAAAATCAAATAATTCTAAAAATTTTACTTTATTTATTTTCAGATACTTTATCGCCAGTGGCGTGATAGCCTCGAGGAGAAAAATGCATGAAAATACAACAGCATCACAGGTAAAGTGTCAGGCAAATGGAAACAGAACAATGACTACATGCTAGAATATGTGTATATTTCAAAACACAGACACTACACACACACACACACAACGAAAACAACAACACTACTCTAAACTCACAAAACAGAATTTCAAAATAAATATATTTTTTGAAAAAAGAGATAGTTTTTTTGGTGTTTATTCATTTCGAAGGTAAAACGTTCCAATCACTTACTCTTTTAACAAAAAATGAGTTCTTAAGTATGTAGCAGTTGAGACAAGTATTCTTTGACTTTAGAAGGATGATCAAACCTAAGGGATACATAGGTGGGAGGAGAGATATATAGGCGAGGCATTTATTCCAGTTGGGCCAAAATATACCTCTGCGAAGTTTTAGGCGTAACTTTCCTTCTCAGTTTCCATGGTTTCCCTGCCCTAACATGCTCTTCATTTGCGTCGCACTTACACGTCGCTAGTAATACTTTAGACATGTACGTGCTGCCTATTTTGTAATTTTCTCTTGCAGTTCTTTAGTTATTTTCGAACAATGGGTCCCACGAAAGGTGCCCGGCGTCAACCCTGCGCTGTCTGAGCAGTCACGTAAAATATATGGTTTGGCTAGCGTCACGTGTAATGTTCAGTGAACTTCTAGAAACTATTCGGACGGCAAAGTCAGCTCATTTTCGACGTCAAGATCAAAACGCTTGTGATAACATTTGTTTTCCGACAATGCACGATATACAATTGTTGGGCATACAAAATAAGAACCGCGTTTTTTTATAGTCGGTAAAATTTTTTCCTGTAGGTAATTAGATGGCTGATAGTAGCTACTCAGTTGAGACCATTCAGTCATATCGCCCATACTATTTATTTATTTATTTATCATTTATTCAATAATAACTCAAGTCGCTGTAGAGGAGCAGTTACTCTGTGCTGAATATTCATCCAACACACTGCGTATTCATACGTGGACGAGACTTGTGATTGTGAACATCAGTCGAACACCAGAACGGCGACTGCAACTAGTTAAAGAATTCATCGGAGAAGTAGACACTGTAGGTCGTTTTTTCAATCAGAGGGCCGCCACTTTCCGGACGGCGTTCCAGATCGCAGTGCAACCGCACCTTCGCACACCCTGTCTCTCGCAGCTTCAAAAATTTCAGGTACGGCATAAGAAGAGTAGTAAGTAACCCCCCTCTTGCGCCCCCGGCCAAACAAACACACACACACACACACACACACATACACACACACACACACGCATATATATATATATATATATATATATATATATATATATATATATATATATATATATATATATATATATATATATATATATACACATTTACCAGCGTCCCGTTATGTTCGCCAATCGTACTCCTCGATAAGTCACGTCTGCCTTTCTTTTAAACCTGGTATTGCAATTACATTTACACACCATTCATGCTTACGTCGTAGCACTCCCTCGGGAAAACAAGTCAGCGACTTCTGTCACACCTCTGATGCTCACGAAAGAGTCGTCAAACGCGGTCACGTGCGTACGTCAGATATTCGGACTGAAAAATGAAAACACTAACAATGAAAGCTTTCGTTCATAACGTCGACATCAAACGATCGCCGACTTACTCTGCGCAGACCAAGCTTTCGCGAGCACGCTCGCAGCGGCCGAGCTGCGCCACACCCGTCAGGGGTCTGAGCTGACGAACAAGCGGGGCCTGACGTGTATCCAACATGCAACAATAATATATACAATAGGAGAGGTATTCTTGGTCAGTAATAGTCTCCTCCGACAAACCAGAAAATGATATAATGCTGTATACAGCAAGGCCGCCGCCTGCAAGAACAGTCTTTTAAGTACACTTACACGTCGTCGCGCAGGATTAGCATCAATGCTGCCAGAGTAACTGCAGTGTGCATTCTAACACATTGTTCCGATCATCCGTATGATTGACAGGTGTGATATATCAGTGTATGATCTACCACAAGTCCATATTTCTGCTGACATATGTTTTTAGGGACCGCTGGGAGCTTTAACTACATAATAATTCATTTTGCAGTACCAACCTGCCTTCTTTTCTTGTTTCGATAGGATGGCTGAGCAGCTCCTTTTCTTTTATTTCCTCTGTCTGGGTGACCCGTTATAAAACGGTGTTTGCATGGATCAGCCACGGACAACAGACAACACTATCTAGAATGATCAAGGCCTGCGAACGACCTTCTTTTCCTCCATGGAACGTACATCCCAGTCGGATGGCGACCCTTCCTAGTGGACCCGATACCCGTAGGCCGAGCGTCTTTCGACGCACTGATTGGACGAGGGGCCCAGCCGAACGCTGACGCGGCGCGTCGTGTCCAGTCCTATCGTCGTTCGGCCTCGCGGATGATCGATCAGCTTCTAGCGCACATGCCTCGATTAAGGTAGAAGTGGTAGTGACTCAGTGAACAACTCTGGGCGCTCTTTTTAAACCATCGCCTGCACTCGAGGGCGAGCATGTAGCTTCGGATGCCGATAGCGCCTTGAGCGGAAACACAACCTGGTCGATGCAAGGCTTCATGAAAGAAATCAGTTCTATCACTCCTAACCTCGCTTGTTAGTTTGAGTGCAATCACAGATACTGCCGTTTTTATTTTTTCACACAGGTAGGCCAACTCACAACAGGAGTTCTTTGGCCACTGCTGCCAAGAAGAAGAAAGAAACAGGAAGGCTTGAAATCGAACGCAAGTTAACAACCGGCTAATGAAATCGACATCGGGATCGTGTTCTCCATCCGCCTGCACCAGCTCCACTCGTTGCACACCTTCCGTATTCAATTTAGTACTGCAGCCTTTCTTGACACATACCAGAAGTACCTTGCACCGGCCTTTTTCCTGCAGCCGCGCCACAGTTTGCGTCACCGTTGCAGGCCGTGGCGCAGGGGAATCGGGCGAACCCACTCGATTAGCTCTTATAGCGTATAACGAGCAAAGACAGGTATTCGTCTGCCGTCGTTCGTCTGCGCTAAGTACTACACTCTACGCAAAGACAGCGGCGAACGCTCAAGTAATGATTCTGTACTCCCTGGATTGTTTTCTGTGGCATAGTGCATCTTGGCGAGCCGCTTTTTCTTTTCTTTTTCGACGTTTTGCTAGGCCTATGTAGCTCTTGAAGAGCATACGAACTTGTCTTGAAGCTGCGAATTTTAAAGTGGAGCAGTGCATTTAGAGCGCGCCATATTGCGCAAGGCGCGCAGCAGCTGTTCCATCCGCGATTTGTTCTGCAAACATTTATACGAGCACCTTGACTGTCGCGCACAACGCAACGGGATTTGTCTTGCGACGACAGGTCGAACAGATCTTGGACGGGCAGCTGTAAGCTGATACGCAGTAGGGGCGTTGGCATTGGAGCTTCGGATCGTGATATCAACATAGGCGAGAACGGTCACTGAAACAAACAGGTCGTGGGGATTTTGGACTCGAGAACTTTTGGCGACAGTGCGGCAAGAATGAAACGAGGTGCGAGCACGGGGCCAAGGCACGGGGCGCGAGGCGCTTGGAGGAGGACAGTACTGTTCAGCCGTGGCGGCAAGTCGCTGGTTTCCAGGCTCGAAGATTAAACACGTCTTTATCACGACTTTCTCGGACAAGCGGTGAGCGTAGACACACAAAGGTGAAGATTTTCTCGACGGTGCATATTGCCGCTCCAGGCGATATTGCTAAACTACATAAATAAATTCAACTTTGTTTAAAAGAAGCAGAAGCCTTATGACGGCTGGTACGATTATTGTGAGAAACGCAGGACGCGGCTCAAGCTGGGTTCATTTTATGCTTTGTGAATCGTTTCTTGGCATTCTTACCGGTCAGTGCTCGTAGTCCCGTGATCGTATGGAGCGGCCATAAGAGCAGTAGTTACCCCGCCCTGCTTGACTTCAGGTACTATCTGTTCGTTGCCCATCGGTATGACAATTAATAAAAAAAAATTGGTAGAATTCTTTTTTCTCACGTCATTGGACGTATTGTTTGTTACCGCGCCGGAATTTGCTATATTATTTGTATATATGCTTTTTTGCTGTTTGGTAAAAAAGCCGCCTCACCCCATACCTCTTCGACTATCTTGTGTTAAACGCCGTGACGATTATCCTGAGGTAGTACTGAATAATACTGGCGAGTGATTAGCAACCTCAATAGTGCTGCTAAAACCTTCGGTTCTGGATGGCGTGGAATGCACGTCAAAGTGCTGAAAGCTCGCCGTCCGTCAGGTAGCAGCGGTCTCGCACACGGCTATGGCCTTAGCTGAGTACTTCCTGTCCAGCGGCAGCCATAGCTGTGCGCGCACCGCTGAGCGCGTCGCTGGCGGCAGCTCCACCGTTCTTTTGAAGCGTGCATCCCACACCATCAAGATTGCTAGCACAACAGCAATCTTTTTAGCGTGTGAGCTCTTTATCATGCGGCTTGCGCATCCTAGCATCGCCCTCAAATATGGTTTCCGGCGAATACCCTCTGTAGCGGGGTCTCAAACGAATTCAAGTGTAGGGGCCACTATAGCCAACCCGAAAGGACGGGGGCCAACGGGGGAGGGGGGGGGGAATATTTTGCCATTTCGGGACAGAAATGTAAACAAAGAACGGCCGTTGCGTTTCACGTTGGAAAGCAGGCGACTGTTTCTCTGACTCTTACGATAACGAAAAGAGGTTAATAGAGAGTTTTGGCAGATCGTTCCGATGACTCCGATAGTGAAGCCCGATACGCCTGCCGCCTTTGCGCATGCGTCGCATCGTTATCGGGGATATCGCGCTAGCGCATCGGAACGATCTAACTAAAACTCCTCATTGAACAAACGAACGATACAGGGTTTCGACTTTCAACAGAACGTGCTCTGCTTTTTGTAAGCTCACCGTTTGCCATCAGCTTTAGCTTTACTCGCATACACGGCTACTTTCGGCACCTGATGCCATGAGAAGACTGAAAACACTCACCATACAACAGTACGGACTGTTTTCAGTAGAACAAGAGCAAGCAAACCGTCCTTGCCCTATACTGTAACGCACTAATAACCAGAGGCTCAACAGGCACAAACATAATTTTCTTTATTTGGCAGTTTCTGCTTTCCTGTCGACTTTTATAGCAGCATTATATGAACTTCCTCTTCATGTTAAAGGTATTGTCTGACTGCTAGTTGCTTCCGATCTGGCAGCCTATTTTTTTGGCGGTTGCTCATGCTGAGCAAGAGTTTGTACAGCGTCCTTGGACCAGAGCTCGTGCTTGTAGTGGTATTGTCATTACGGTCGCTTTCACATATATAAGAGATAATGAGGAGCCATTGCTTCAGATGAGAGCAATACTTCGTCCAAAGATAAGCAAAATAGTCAGGTCAGTTTTGTTTTTTGCGTACCAGCATTGGCGCTTTAACGCGTCAAGCAGAATAGATTCGCAAGTGCGTGAACACGTTTGATGAGCAGAGTCTTCCTTTTGAGAGGAAAACAAATTGTTGATATCAAACTATTTTTTATGGCGCGAGTGGCGCTCGATGCATGGGAAGTGTGGGATCGCAGCCGCGGGCCGCGCGCGGGCCGCTTTTTCAAGCGTCGCGGGGCCGCGTGTTTGAACTCCTTGCTCTATTATAGGCCCATCGTCGTAAAAATATTTTTATCGCTTTTTTATCAACCTTAACTAATCAATCAAATTAAACTCTTTGTTTTTTAGGTTATTCAACACATGGAGCTTGACGGGATTTTCCAGGCATTGCAGAGTTTATCCGGCGCCCCGTAAAGAACAACAGAAAAGAGAGGCAAGCGCCCCGCAAGGGAGGCTGAAGGAGACCTGGTCAATCTGCTTTGTTTAAGTCTTGCCCGAAGAACTGTGAAATGTCTATTACATTAGGCGAAGCCAGTTCGATTATTGCGACTGTAATATCTGCGAACGTAAGATG
>JAZHYW010061108.1:0-10474 GCA_037355805.1 Ixodes ricinus
GAGTCATGAAACGCTTTTTCAACTTTTTCCTGTTTAGCTTTCCTCCTCAACTCATAAATTGCTTCTTCTACCGAACAGTTCAAGAAGACGGAAAGGGGAGTCCCCTCTTGCTCGGACTCTCGTTTGTCTAATCCGGACAGATCCATTCTCCCCTAGAAGATTAGCCGTCCCTCAAAATCCAGACAAAAGTTGCTTTCCCCACCCCGTTCACCCCGAACGACAGTGCTGTGGAAGCTACGTGCTCCTTGGGCAAGCCGCACTTTTGCCACGTGATCACGCTCTCTCGCACATACCCACGCGCAGAGAATGAGGTCAGATGGTGAAAGGGAGGCGGCTGATTGGCCCGGCAAGCGCGTCGCTTCCACCACAATAGTCCGCTTAGGGGTGAAGGGATTAAGTGAGCTCCGGTGTCGTGTGACGTTCGTATGGGCCCGGTGACGCGCTGCGGGGGCGCGATGACACGCTGCGGGGTCCGCGGCGCGTCATCGCGAGCTTACGAAGGAAAGGAGGTACGAAATAGTCCGCTGTTTTTTTCAAATTTTCGTACCGAAAGTCAGGCTTTTGACTTTCTACTTTTTTCTTGTGGCCCACTGAACGATGTGCTATTAGTAAAATGCCAATATAAATTGATATATTGCAGTCCAAAATTCGTTTCATGGGTCCTTTAAGCACAAAAGGGTGGCGCCTGTGAGGACCGCAAAGAAATACTTCTAGAATTGTTTTTCCCTTCAGTCATGCCAACTGAAGGGTGTTGTTAGAACACCCTTAGGCATTGATTGGCCCTGGGACATACCGAAAAGCACCCCTAAGGGTGTAAAATATTTTACTAAGCTGGATCACCTCCCCCGAAGTGCCGTGCTGTCGGCACGAGAAAAATAGTCGCGCTATTCTGCTCGTAAGCAGAGCAAACAACGGTGAGATTGATTTAATTCGCACAGGTTAGCTTTCTTGAATGGCAGTCTACAAAGGCAGGGGCCAGTGGCGTAGCTAGACCGTCTGGCACCCGGGGCCCTTAGGTCTTTTGTCACCCCCCCCCCCCCCCGTTCCCCGAGACCGCAAAGCTAGAAGCCATAATCACGACGCGAGGTCACGCAGCGATAAGGAAATAATAAATACAGGGTTAGCCAGCAAACAGTGCCACCCCCCCCCCCCCTTTGCACACCTCTCGTTTAGAGAACGTGAAGGCTCAGTTTAGAGAAATGCGGTCTGTACGCGGCGGCAAGCTAGGCTTCCAAAGAGACCTTATGGTCACCCTCGGTATCGCTCCGGGAAAATATGATATAATATCAAGCTCGAGCGGTGCACCGCCGAGGGTTCACTGCTAACGATTCGGCAAGCAACAGCATGCCGGCAGCCGCCATTTTCTCTAAACAGAGTTTCGAGGCAATTCGGTAAGATGTTGTCGCTAAAACGAGCCTCTAAACCGCACACCTTAAAATGGAAAGTAATGCAATGAAACAATCGTTGGCATACGGTACACTGCGGCGCTGAAGCCTGTCCGTCCACCCAGATTTCCGGAAGCTCGACGGTCTCCAGTCATGGCACGCTGTGGCAACAGGGAAATGCCGTCGCCGTCACAACATTACAAATTCACTTGCCAGAACACCACATTGTGACCGCCTCCCGACGGCGAGCGACGCGCTTCTAGAACTTACGGCGGGGTCAGAGAGCGAGGGAGCTTGCTGAGCAGAAGCCAGCACCTCCTCTCGGCACTTCCCCCTCGGCGCGTGGTGCGGTGCCGTGCACGGGTGGACAGCCATGGGTGCGAGTCTGGGGTGAGGGAGACGACACGTTGAGAGTTTACCCAACACGTTTACCCCCTCCCCGCGACTCTCATTGTGTAAGACCTTCGTGTGATTTCTTTCTTCTTCGTCTGGCGCCTTCTCTTGCTGTCTCGGCGCAGTCCGGCCGTGGTCGGCGCAAGCCAGCGTCGTGTTGCGCTGGGTTTGGCGTAGACTAGGTGGCGTTGGCTCGGCGTGCCCGGGCACAGCTCTTTCTCGAGTGCTCCCGTACTTTCCGCGCTTGTTCGCCGGTGCGCGATGACTTTGCGCGAGCCAAGCCAGTTTTGCGACTCTGCACCAGACACGTTCGTGATGGAAGAGTGGTGACCTCATGCGTCTCACACATTCTTTGCCACTTGCGAACCAGTCAAGCCGGGGGGGGATTGCCGCCATAAGTGGCACCCCCCTCGTGACTGAGACTCCTGGTACCCGGGGCCCACGGCCCCCCGGCCCCCCTATTACTACGCCACTGGCAGGGGCACTTGTGCAACTAGAACACTTCTTGAAGCGGCCCATTCGCTTGAGTAGCTTGGAAACGTGCTCTTTCCATCATCTGACTCATAATATTCCTTTTCTGTCTTGCTGTTCGAATTTATCGCAGTTCCAAGCACACTAACACTTCCTGCAAGCTTTCTTGGAGCTTGCCCCATGTTCAACCGCCCTTTCGCTGCGTTCGCTTGTTGCACACTCACGCGGTAGAACCCACGACCACAATCCCCAACACTTCCCGGTCCGCATTCCTGGTCCGGACGCCGAGATGGCCGAGATGCAAACGCCGTGACGATTCCTCCATCTTCCAGCAGAGCGCGCCACCGTACCGGCTCGTCCTCATCGATTTTTACTCACCCGCTCTTTTCCGCTCGCTCCGCATCCCCATCCCCCGCAATGCCGGCGTTGCAGCATCCTTGCGGCATCGATTGACCCCGTTGCGCTCTCGCACCCGTCAATCCAAAAGCAGCCAGAGCGAAAAGAAAAACTTCCGCCGCCCGCACCCCGTCGACGACCCTAAGCCTAACCGCGCAGACGGCGGGACGCCTTCCCACCTAACGTCATGCGGCCTGCCAGCGAATGCGTTCCGCCCGCCGACCCGGCCGCCACGACGGTCGTTCGCGCTGCAGTTCCGACGGTGGGTAATGGAGACGGCATCGGCACCGGCCTGCCGTTCGACAGCACCAAGTCCAAGATCTACGAGACCAAGCGACACAAGAAGATTGTGCGCCTGATGACGGTCATGGCGTACGTCCTGTCCGTCTCCCTAGCGGCCATGGTTCTCTCCTCTACTACCTGTTCCTCTGGAAGCACGACATGCAGTCGGAGCCGCTGCCGACGTCTACGGTCAAGGGCGTGGAAAGACCCAAGTCGCATACGCTGGGGCCCGGCAACGAATCTTGTCCTGATCTCAGTGCAATGCGGATGGGCGAGAAGGTTGTCGTGCCGTCAACGAAGGTGGTTCTGGCAAGGACTACTACGGCTGATCCGCCGGTGGTTGTGACTGAGGTCAGAAGTACGGTCAGCGCTACTGCTGCTGCTGCTACCGAAGGTTCGATTACGACTGTTGAGGCTACGTCGACGGAGCCACAAACGTCGGTGGTCTCAGTGTCGGTGATGGAGAATGTCACCCAGTCTTCCAGCGCTGTCGGACAGGTCACGGAGGCGGAAGTGGAAGAGACACTAGAAGTCAAAGGACCCGCTACGGTGGTGGATAGATGAGGTTAAGTCAGGTGGGTAGACGGGCCTTTTTCCCATCGAGACTCTGAGCGAGAGGGGCATGCGTTTTACTGAACTCACATATATGCTTCCACGCAGCCATCTCAAATTCGATGTTACTCTCCGAACAGTAAAATCAAAGACGATACAGTCACTGACAGAGTGAGAACGGCAGGGCGTGTCTTTCGATCGTCCGGCATCTCTAGCAGACGCGCTCCATGCCTTCGACCGTGCTTTGGCTGCACGCTCGTGCACGCGCGTGCATGAGACGCCGAAGCGTTGTCGAAGGTAGGAAGCTCGCGCTGGAGGCGGGGCAACCGAAACTCATCGCTGCCGTTCTCAGCTTGTCAGTGACTAGTACTTTGGCAGTTTGGCTGCCTGTACATCGTGCTGGTGTGAATAGGGTGTCTCAATGTCCTTAGGTGTGAACTCGAGGAGGCAGTGACAACCTGGGGTACTAGATCGTGAACCAGATTTGATGTACAAATGCCGGACGAATTCAGCATGAAGAATTCATCGTCGGGTTAATTTGTTTTAGAGCGCAGCTCTTGCCCGTTTCCGGGTTGAGCGCCGTCGCCGTCGGCGTAAACGCGCGCGTTGCATTGTGGGAATAATGTAACCGAGCGTTGCGTTATAGGGAAATTTCCCCGCTAAATTTGGCGGGTAAGTTTCCCGCTAAATTTAGCGGGTTAAGTTTCCCCGCTAAATTTAGCGGGGAAATTGACGTCACGTGACCTCAATACCTATTCAGTTTCCCCGCTAAATTTATCGGGGAAAATAACGTCACGAATTCGTGTCACGTTACCCATCAACAAATTCAGCGGCAGGAGGAGAGAGCAAGAAAGGAGGAGGACGAGGGGAGGGTACAGAGGAGGAGGGGCTTACCCTCCCCGCCTCCTCCTCAAGAGCTGCGCTCTAATTCAACATTACAGAAAATTAAAAAACGCCTTTGATTTTTTTGAAATCTTTTTTCTTTTTTTTTTTTACTGACTGGAACGTTCTTCTTAAAGCTATATGTGATGGAATTCCTTAAAATATGCTGGTCGTAAACACGTTCTTTAAAAACGTCCCGTCTGGGTGACACTAAAAAAAAGCGCAGGTATAGCTTTAGTGTTTACTCTGTCGCACAGCTAATGCGGAGAGCAAGTTCGTCTGCTTCTTCTGCAGGGTTTGTGGCGACGTCAAAACGCCGATCTCTGATTGGCTTTGATTGAGAGGATAGTGGGTGGCCCTCAAAGCAAGCTGCCTTGAGGTCTACCTGGTATCCTTCAATCAGAGCCAATCAGAGCTCGGCGTCATTCTGACGTCACCACAACCCAGGGGCGGATCCAGAACTCCGTTTTTTTGGGGGGGGGGCGGAAAATTTGTAGGCGATACTATTTTCCCATTCTTTCTCGTGCACCAGGGGTCCACCCATGTCAAATTGCCCTCCGAGAAGGGGGGAGAGGGGGGTCGACTTACCTTGGGGCGGCGGCCGCCCCCCCCCCTTCCCCTTGGATCCGCCACTGCCACAACCCCTGCAGAAGAAGCGGACGAACTTGCGCTTCAGACAGGGAGTTTTAGTAGACCGTTCCGATAGCTCTGATAATGACACAATGCTTACGCAAAGACGTCGGCGGATTATCGGGTATCGTTATCGGAGTCATTGAAACGACCTACTAAACTCCCTAGTGTACAGTCGGCACGGAATGAAACGCGAACAAGGAGCGTATGGTTTTCGACCCACGCTGAGTCACCTAGAGACGCAACACCGAAGGTTTGGATGCACTGAGCAAGAGCCTAACACATCGAAGGAAGAGCCATCTTCTTGCAGCTCCCATCTGGTCCAGGTGGTGCAGCATCTAACAGAAACCATGCACCCGTTGTTCGCAGTTTCATTCCGTGCCGACTGTACATTACGTGGGAGTCGCTATATCTAGAAGCCTCGAAACGGCCGAAGCCTACCTGGATGCTTTAAACGGGGACAATGCTCCTTGCGAAAGATATTTCCCATGTAGAACAACCTTAGTGACCAGCTTTTTACCGAGTAGCAAAGAAGGCAACGCCGTATGTTGAAATAACTTCTGTTTCCAGGCTATGTTCTAACTGATGTGATGAAAACTTTTTTTTTTATCAACAGTTCGTTTGAAGTTTAAGAAAGAGCGAGAACTATCATCAAACGTCGCCCTCAATAAACATACCTTGCCAATCTTTTGCGAAGCTGACGTGAGGAAGTATTAGTAGCAAACAATTTCATTTAATTTAATTTATTTCACCTTAAAGGCCCAGTTAGGGCATTACATAAGGGGGCAGTTTAATACCACGAAACAACGAAGAACGCACTAAAGCACTACGCCTGCTGCTAGGCATTTATCTTCCCACAGCCGGGTTAGGAATGTAACACAACAATTTATTTCAAATACACTAAAATAAATCTAAAACAAATCGTACCGCAGATATTTTATTTTATTTTTTTATACGCAAAAAAAAAAGACGAAGGGAGAACTGGACAGGACGCTGCCTAACTTTCAACTAAAGGGTTTATTTGGATGAAAAACTTTTAAAAATATAAAAACCGGCACACTTGGCGGAACACAAAGATATGGTCTAACCCCCCCTCCCCTCCCCCCCCCTCCTCAAATTTATATGGGTGGTTTCATTTGAAATCAAACTCGCTTGTCGGGGTGGGTCTTTCGATTTTTTAAATATATGTAATTGCCCCATTTCTGTAAAAAACAAAATCGCTTTTTAAAATGAAAAAAAAATTCACTTTACAAAAAAAATATTAGAGGAGCAGGGTGAAAATCTGTTCTTTTCTACGTGATTTTTCTACTCAGTTTTGTGCGCTGGTATGAATACAAAAGGCATACAAAACTCGCAGTAATGTTTTGTGTGCTTGTATGTCATGCCAACTATTTTTAAGTTCAAAGAAAAATACTTTGGTGTTTTTTTTACTGAGGTAAAAAAATGCCAAACATTGTCTCTTTGACAATCCGGTGGCATATTCAGAGCCTTGTAACTCACGAGGTATTATATTTGTCACTTATCAAATACTATGCGGCTGCAGCACTGTACATGGGCTATCGACGGACATAAGTGTAGTTTATTTTATTCTCACGGAATATTTTATATAAAATCTGAAATATCGTCAAAAATTAGCTTTACCGATATTTTGAACCCACTTTATCGAAAAACTCAATTTTTTATTTCGTTCAATTGTTTTACTATTGCTGCCGATCATATCAACTTTCAATTTGCTTGATGCGATTTCCCCTATTTTTGTTGTATCTTCTCTGAAAGTGATCGAAATCGCACCCACGTTCTCGGAACGGCCAAACGCAGTTTCCGCAGGTCGGCTTCGCTGCAAAGACCATATTGCTTATTTTTTGTGTTAAAATGCAGCGGGTAAATTTATTTTCATTGAGAACACTCGTGCTTGGCTACATATTGTATTTTCTTAATTTTTTATTGATGGCAACTGACATTCCTTAGTCCGATCGTTAGCGGTGCAGCGGATGTTCCGTTATCCGGTGTATGAAGCCAGGGCACGAAGGGCGGAGAAAACGGAACGAGCTCTTTATGTGGCCAGACAGGGGTCGTATATCTGTTCGTGCTATACACAGTCATGACGGGCACTGGGGCGGATTTAGAGGGGGGGGGGGGGGTCGGGATGTCCTGACTTCCCTCTTGATTTCTGCATGTGTAAAATTTAGGGCGTAAAACGAAGGAGAGGGGAGGGGATTCCTAAACATATGGTACGCTGACCAACACCTGACCCCCCCTCCCCCCTCAGGAAATTCCTGCATCTGCCCCTGGATGGGCATCCCAGCCACCCCAGCAACCTACGGAAAGAAATTCTCGGCTACGCCACTGGTCCTATTGTATGACGTTCACGCCTCTTGCTTCGTTCATCCGCCTTCTAATTGGTTGATCTCACCGGCTGCGAAGTGATAAGATTGGCAGCGACCTTTTTCTTCAAAGTCTTGTAGAGCAGCTCAACTCATTGACGTCACGCGACTGCGGTGGCGCTGCTGTCGGTACTGCGCTTGCGCAGACGCTTCACTTCTCCCGAATTCGGTTTGGGCAAAGCGGGCAATTGTTTCTAAACACTGTGTTGGTGTCAGACTTGTGCCTAGGTATCTCAAATACTCTACTCAAGATACTATATTTCAAACACTTTTTGAAGTATCTTGGTATCTTCCAAATACTTTTTATCGAGAGTATTTGATACTGTATTTTAATTACATTTCTAAGTATCTTGTACTCATGATCTCAAATACATTTTTGACGTTCCGCCATTGTCCGAGTTTTTGGGTATGAAGTGGCGTGGGCGTGGCACGAGCAAACTTGTACATTCTTTCGAGCAACCAAATCCTGTTGCTAGCTCCGATAAGCTACGGTGACTTAGACTGAGTTCGTGAAAAGATCGCTTTTGTGCCGATTGTGACTCATATTTCATCCCAAGGTTCGTACAATGAAGGTTTCCCCTCAACTTCCCAAGGGCGCGTTTTGTTTCCCAGAGTTTCTCCCCGAAAAAATCCTCGAAACAAAAGGAGTGGCTTTACGGAAAGATTGCCGCACTGATGCGCAACGCACAATGGGAAACGACCCACGACAGCAATGCAGACTTCAGTGTCAAGATAATAATAAATAGAAGAAAATGAAAAGCAAATACAAAGAGAAGACACTTTTTTTTGCTTGTTGTATATTTGACAACTTTACGGGCCAAACGTTGAGGTTTCTCTTTGTTTCTTTTCTTTTGTCGTCAGTCCGGCACTTATTGCTCCCGCGAACACGGTATGTAAGCGAACATTGATAAGCAGGAAACAGGACAGGAAACGGACTAGGAGCAGGATGACCTCTCCAAATGCCAACAAAGCGTCCTCCAACGTTGAGTGCCTCTCTGAACGGAACCAGCTTGAAGAAAGTGCGGCCAGTGCCGTGGCTGTTATGTGGGCTCTCTTTGTTATCCATTCACTCAATTCCGTATCCCAAGTTCGTTTATAGTGAACTCCCCATATAGGGAACATTGATTGTAGTTAAACGATGCGTCTAAAGTGCGCCGCAGGACGTGATATCCAGCGATGTCACTATACATGCCTTGCACCTACGTCACATGATGACGTCGAACACCGGTATCTACCATGCTGGTGGTTGACTCGACGGCCCTTCGCAGCGAGAGCAATGGTAAACTGCGCCGCTATCGGCTGTAGCAATTACCCCGTATCCCGATGATCGTCCGATCGTTTCGTCGGCATGCCCCGCGAGACAGAGTGGCCGTCAAGTTAGAGAAAGTACGAGCGGCAGGAAAGGGATGCGGCCGCGGATTATCGAGTTTGCGGGACGCATTTCATAGCGGCGAATGACGGCACTTTTCTACCGTTGTTTACGTTCGCGCACGCCTTTGCATCGGCTTTTGCTCGTTCGTGGTGTATATGGCCTTTGGTCTTCGTTGCATAACGCCGTTTTCACGCTTCGAGCGTACCTTCAGGGCTCCCGGCCGAATCGGGCGAGTGTCGCGCCGCGAGCCCGCCCCGACGGCGATCGGTCGGTGGCGGTCCCCGTGTGCAAGCTCGCCGAGCCGCCGCCGCCGGGTCATCGGTTCGTGCCGTCCGCGATACGATAACCTTTGCAAGGAGCGAAAGTATGCATGCGAGCCGGAGAAAACATATCATAATATAAACCCTGAGACAATGAGATTTTCTTGTTTCAGGGTTAAGTTATGACGGTAACATTGCGTTGTTTACCAGTATTTCGCAAAATCGTAACAATGTTTCTACAAGCGACTCCTAGAGCCGCTCGTCAAATTATGAAGCGCGCAATTAAGCTTTTTCTTTTTTGGCGACACGGCATCCCTTCGCGTCAAAACTTCGTCGGCGGCATTTCGAAACTTTCTGCTCGTAGCGCGATCGCACCAATGCCGAAAAATTCCGCACGTACTAGATAAACGTCATCATCGTAAGCTCAGCACGTTTTTCACGGTACCTTTGTTCACGGTACCTTTGTTGAAAATATGGTGCATGTTAGCGCATGTCCGGGCCGTTAGCAGCATCCTACGCCTTGGTAAGCGCATCCGCGCGGCGTGAAGTCAACCACCAGTATGGTGCAGGGCCCCGTCCACGCCCCGTCCTTCCCTAGATGTTCCCTAGCGTGACCTCACTTGCAAGGCATGTATAGCTAAAGCAACCTCTCTTTTTTTTGTCCCAGAAATTTTTTATAACATGTATCAGTGATATTCTGCTCCTTATAGTTGGACTGCATAGAATAGTCCTCACGGTGTTTCCTTTGTTGTGGTTGTTTTGTGCTGCTGTTGCTCATAAACCATTCTGGTAAACCAGATTTATGCAGCTGTATAATTCTGTTTGTCACTGACGTCCCTACAAATTACGCAGTGCGGAAGTATATTCCAAAGTAATTCTAATAACATTTCTAAGTATATATATACTCCACTCAACATACTTTACAGTGAGGTAACTTGAGTAGTATTTAAATACTTTGATGAAGCACGTATGAATTACGTGCTTCATAGTATTTAAATAGAGGGACCTCCTTTCACCAGTATCCTCTTTTGCGCTCCCGGATTCGCACAGACGTCGCTTTATTCTCCTCCCAGAATATTATGGAAGATTAACTCGTCACTCAAAATTCTTACAAAGCAGTTTCCCCTCCTCTTACATGGTAGTCAAAAGTATGCGATGTAACGTCAGTGCAAGCCATGTATAGGAACGCAGGATGACGAGGCAACCAAGCGCGCGCCCTCATTGGCCTCAGGTAGGGGGGGGGGTGGGGGCAAAGGAACATGGACAGAACTGGGGTAAACAAAAGCGTGAGATCAGCGCAAGAGCAGCTTGCTCGCCGTATAATGCACGAAGTGCAGTATTTATGGTGCGATCGTTTAAAATTATCTAGAAGACATTAAACTGTTGTTTTTGGGACGTGAAGGAGAATTTTTATATTTATTATCAATTTTCCGCGATACATTATTGAGCGGGGAAATGCGGCCTGAG